>WHPZ01582443.1:0-20388 GCA_016617965.1 Macrosiphum rosae | reverse complement strand
GTGTGTGTGTGTGTGTGTGTGTGTGTGTGTACAGTAACGATAATAATACATTATATTGCCGTATAGTTATAAATCGTATTGCACACAAGAACATAATAATAACGTAATACTTGTAAGAATAAGGAGTCGTCTATAGGCACGCGAGTTCAACCGACGTTGACCTAGGTTGAGTTATTGTCCTCGTTTGTGTTACACATTTTATTTTTTCATTCTACTTCCGCTGTTATAATATCTATATTTTATAGTGAAATGGACGAGTGGACGATTGCAGATCGACTCGAGTCCAACCGTGTACGGTATATGGTATATACAACGTGGTCGTCATCGTCATCGTTTTCGTCAGATATACATACTATTATGTTCGATACCCAATGGCGCATTTCAACATTAAGCGTTCTGGGGTAACATTTTACTAACGTGGGGAAATATACATTTAATAGGTATTGAAATTGTCTGTACAGAGTTAAATATTTTGAAAATTTTATCAAATATAGGAATCGATAAAATAAACATAATATGATATAAATCCCAAGTGTCTACGGTTATTCCTTTTTGAATTACAACAAAATGAGTAAATTGCTACATGAGAAATCGAGTGAATATCCAATGTTGTAAAATGTTATTCTTCAAAACTCCTTAAAAATTTTCTTTAACTTTCTCATAGATATTTTTTTTTTTTTTTTTGATAAAGATAACCTTATAAGAAATCTTCTATTACATTTTAAAATCTTAGTTATAAAAAAAAAAAATGTTTAGGAATTTCTAACTCAAAATAATTTTCACATTTTCGTGATTTTTAAGCTTTTTGTCAAAATTTGAACTTTAAATGCTTATGAAAAAAATTGTGAAGAAGGATTTTTAATATTTTTCAAATATCATCGTAACAATATATTAAGAGCCTTGTATTAAATTTTAAAGCTTTTTTACATAACAAATAAAATTGTATTGACATTCATAAAAAAAATGAAAACTGATAATGTCCGTAAATAGTTCAAAACAAGTCAAAATATTTTGAATATTTTATGGTATATAGAAAATGCTAATATAAATGTTCAGTGAAAATTTCATGTATCGATAAATACGTTCATTTGTTTTAGAGCTAAGCAAAAACCAAAATCGATTTTGTTAAAAACCGATTTTGCGTAAAAATTCCCGTTTTTCCTTAATTTTTTTCCCGGCGTTTTTGAAATCCATTGAGAATTTTTAATTTTTACCTCCCAAATGCATGAACTAGATTTACTTTCCATCGAACAAGATACTGTTGAAGAAAATCGAAGTAGTTTTACTGTCCCAAACCATGATGCGACACACAAAAAAAAACACACATCATTGTAAAATCAATATACATTCATTGCTCCGCTCAGATTCTAAAAACCGTATGAGGTTCACTGCTTCACTAGATAATAGGCTTACTTCTACATTTTATAAGAAGTCAATTCACTTTAATTTTTAAACTAACAGAGCTAAATGTGATCTGCTGGACGTACCTACAATTTGCTATGTTATGCGTTTGTAAGACGTAGAGATCATTGCACATTCTGGTGTAGCTCCCAAGTTAACCTCTTAAGGTAATAAGACATCGTTTAAATATTTTTTTCTTATAAACACTAACATGTCTTGTATACTTTGAAAAGAATTGGAAATGGTTTCTAAATAATAGCCAAAATTAATATATTCATTGAAAAATGAAATTCCCAAATCTGTATTGTATTCATTTTTAAAAGCTCAGCAGATATCCTTAAGTCTTTTGCTGTCATTTTAGTTAGGTTTAAAAAAAATATTTTTTTAAAAGGTTTTCATAGGTAATGATTCACTATGAACATTTACCCCTGCAATTTGGCATGTTTTGCTCCAGTTGCCCCCCCCCCCTTACATGTGCCACTGTCGATACCACAATTCAATGTGTACCTTAAACTTAAAGTTTCTGCGCCGCCGTCGTCGACGGACAAGTCATCATCTGCTGTAGCTGTATTTTTGCGAAACGTAAAAAATGTATACCCGAATGTACCATATCATATATATAGTTCACAGAGTATCAGTGTTTCTCTGCACTGTTTTCGAAAATATTTGCCGGGTTTGAAAAACATTTTATATTTTAAACATTAATGCGCATACGGCAAGAATAATATGCAAACGAGTTTTCGCGTTTCATCCGCGTCTTATCACAACATATACCGTGACAGATATAAGGTTACGCAGATAAGGTTTGAATGAAAACCATTGTCATAATACAACATAGGCACCCATAAAATATAATATTAATATACTCATCTTCCCATAACATTTTGTGTAACTACGTTTATAACTGCATTCCATAAATTCTAAATGAAATCGGAATTTAGATGGATCAATACGATGCATTGCACCGCACTACTACATCCTACAGGTATAACATCATTATATTATATTATGCTTTTGTATATAATATCATATTATATTTACGTAGTTATCGTTACCGGCTGCATTCGCCCGGACGAGCCGAAATATGAGTTTGCAAATGTGAATTTTCTGGGCACGCACGCCGGTCGATCGATCGATCGATCGTCAGATTTGATATACCGCCGTCACAAACACACACATACATATACATCAACTGTACACCTACGAGTGTGTGTACATAAATATAATACATAATGTTATACTATAAAATGTGTACATATTATTATATACGCGGCCGCAGTATGTCGGGCGTGCTGGAAACTGCGGGCTAAATCCTGGATTCCGTGTAATCAAATTATTATAATATTGAATTTCTCGGCGCAGAAAACATCAGCGACGTTCCGGGAAAAAAGAAAAAAAGGTACCTCCTGTGTTGTAGGTGCAGCGACAATGCGTCGGAGATCGAGATTATGTCGCGAAGTGTCAAAAGTGATGGATATCGGGTGTGCGTCTCGGGCCGAATTTCTCTGGACACGTTCACAATGAGATTCCGTTTGCAAGAGTTTTGAACCCGTCCCGGTCCCTGGGGACGGAAGCCCCAGTCGATGCGAATACACCTATGCATACCTATCATAGTATAGTATGTGTATAATGTGTACATAATATTATTACATCGGTGCACGACGGCCGTAAAATGTACAATAAAGTGTACCTATATATCGTTTTGTCTATTTGTTTGATGTTTTCGATTCGAATGCAACTCGAAATCGGTGAGTCTGAAATTTTTCCGTACGCCCTGACGCAAACAGTAGTAGTGAGGGGGGTCTTGAGGTGGGGGGAAATGAGCCTCGTAAAACTATATAATATTATCAAGGAACCAAGTCTTCGACGACCAAATACTAATGACACATAATATATCAAAAATATTTAAAATCTTGTTTTTGTGGTACAGTATTTCGACAGAAAGGTCATTTGAAAGTACCTATAGTACCTATAAAAGAATTTATGGGTTATTCCAAAGAAAATATGATGTTGTAAAGTAAATAATAATAATAGGTGATAATTATATGACCTTAATTGTCTGCATATCATGCGTGTTAGTCAGCTAATCCATTTGTTTGATAAATATAAAATACTAAATAGATATTTGAATGTGAATTGTGTAAATAATATTTTCTATTATCTATTATTTATAATTATTTAGTGTGGTGACTACTGCCCATGTGTATGCGTATTTTGTAAGCGCTGAAAGAACAACAGAACTTACGAGGAGTCTTGCACGTTCATATAATTATCTGAAATCGTATCAGTCATCAGTCTAGTTTAGCTGTAATAAATTACTACCTATTATGATGTTATTACAATTATTTATTTATATAATTTAAAATCAAAATATTAGCATTGCTTACTCCTATTATCGTATATGTCTTATAATATTATATTTGGTGGCTTGGTGTGGCGAATTGCGTGCACTCGACTGCGGAAACGCACTGAGTGTACGTAACGGCCGGCGTTGTTAGTTCCCGGATGGGTGACCATCCGGGAATTTCAGCAACGAATCCTTGTCACACATACAAGACGTGTTTTCAACCGTTCCTCTCCCTACTAATAACCTACAAACAGCTAATGGCCTAAGCTTCCGGGTCCAAGTTCAATTAAAAAAAAAAAAAAAAAAAAATATTATATATTATAATTTATAATATACGCTATAATACCAAATAATACCACTTCACGCCGCAAATACGCATCCGGGTACGTCCGAAAGCCGGGTATCTATAACACGGGACTTCTAAGACCCCTAAACCTTTACTATAATACCCGTTTGTCTGGCTGTATACACAGGTTAAGTTACC
This sequence comes from Macrosiphum rosae, assembly GCA_016617965.1. Classification (NCBI taxonomy): domain Eukaryota; kingdom Metazoa; phylum Arthropoda; class Insecta; order Hemiptera; family Aphididae; genus Macrosiphum; species Macrosiphum rosae. The sequence goes on along the minus strand of WHPZ01582443.1, from coordinate 16,156 downwards.
TACGCGTACTTTACGAGGTTTGCCAAAATGAATAATAATACAATATGATTTTGTGTTATTACGGTTTACAATGCGTATCATGCATTCACAGACTGTCGTGTACCGGCGCCAAACGCGACGTGTCGAATCGTCTGGATTCGTCACAATAATTATTATATTCTGAAATGTGAAATTCGTATATCACACTGTACGATCGCAAATGTGTTTCCCACGTGACTTCGATGATAACACCGTCAGCCGTGACCCGCTACCATCGCGGATATATAAACGCGTACATGCAGTTGTTTCCCACCAACGTATAATATTATAATAAGCTGCAGTTTCATTGCGACAACAATAATTGAAACGTTCGATTATAATGCAGAACAATGATCTGTTGCACGTGCCACGCCGAAATCGACATAATATAAATAACAATATGGGCCAAGCCTGTCCAACCGAGATACCGGGAGATTCCCGCGGCAGTGATGGTGGTTGATACAACCAGTCTTGAAGGGGCGCCGAATTTAAATCGAAATGGTTTGGCTTACGGAGTGGGGATCGTGGGGTACAAACGTACAAAATTATCAGTTTTATTCAATGTCCAGTTTTGGAAAACGAACAAGTTTTTGTATAGTGTCGATTGACAAATTATTCATAAATTATTATCGTCCCACTGAGTTGTTTGTGATAAGTTTATCTTATACCAATCAAAAAATATCAAAAATACGTGGTCACGTTTTTGCTCTTAAAATTCAAATTTTTCTGTAATTCATCAAATTCACAAACATGTGCAAATTGTTTTGTAGTTAATGTATGCAATTTTCAATTTTAGTAGTTGAGGCTTGAAAACGTAGAAAAAGGTTCGTCATTATTTGTTATAAAAAAAAAAAAAAAACTAAAAATGTCGGTTTACACAAATCTTATGCATCCACCGTATATTTTATGCAGTTAGTATCTAGCTAATTATCTAGCTGAGTTAGTATCTACCTATCGGGTAGGTATCTGCCATGGGGCAAGCAAATCACTTCTTCTCCGCGTCTTTCATTATCAAAACTCACAAAAAGAATGTCTGACACGGAATCCGACGTAAGATTCATCTTGACCGTAAACACGTTTCGAGCCAACTGCAAACCCTGCAACAATTACTGTCATAATATTATAATATACCGATGGATTATTATTGTTATACATCATTCATTATATAAATTATTATCACTGCAATCCGTATATCGAAACTTAACGACGGTGCAGATCAAACGCGTTTGCAAAATAATTATTAAATTATTAACATCCCAAACCCGTGCAGTCGTTGTGTTATCGTTCAATAATAATATCATATCTACTACCATAGTGCTGTATGTTCTCACAGCGACTTTCAAACTAATTTCGAGATTTGCGTTTTTCTTCAATCAATAGCACAGTCAAACGGCAATATTAATATTATGATCATATACATATTACTATTATATTATATACGGCCTTAGGAACTTATAAATCATACTACGCGAATACGAAATTATTGTCAAAAAAATAAAAATTCAAATTGCGGGCAGTACCGAAGAGCGATATTCCAATTTATTATTTATTGTCCATCGAACAAACGTCGACTCAGTGGTTTTGAGGACCACTGTATCGCCGACCCACGCTCAGGTATTTTACATTCTTATACTGTATACCTATATCGGGTATACACGTCATATACGTGTGTGTGTGTGTGTGTGTGTGTGTGTGTGTGCTCTAACTAACGACCGTGTGAGCGTGCGTATGCGCGTATCGTTCGCCGGAAACATTTAGAGCTCGTCTTTTGTCCCATTCATAAAAATAAAGAAGACGAAAAAAATAAAACGTCGACCACAATAATACAAATATATTAATATTATAATATTCGGTTTTAGATGTTCTTTCTTTATTTTTCTCCGCTCGTTCAACGGCAGCAGATTTGACACCGATACACTACCAATCCGCTTGTATATATGGAATAATATAATTAATAGGTAAAACCTCAGAGCAGTTTTCAGTCGCATAGTGCGCGTGTAACGTTAAATCTCACGTGTCTTATTATAATATTACTATGGTAATATATAACAGCTATAGTTACTATAGCGTATTGTATTGTTTTTATTACACAATCATTTTAGTAGTCGAGTTGCAACGGAGTTTAAAAACCAAATGTTTGGATTGCTCTCGTTCTGATTCTCGGACCCATATAGATTATCATGATATAAATTAACGAATATTAATCGACGCTCGGAAGAATTAGATGAATATAATTTATTTTTCGTGTTCATCTTAAAAAATCTGGTCGTTTTCCCTTAAAAAAATACATTGTATTCTCTTATGTCTGTATGTACTTTGGAAAAACAGAAATATACTGCACGAACAAATGGGCAATACAGGTTTTGAAAAAATTAAATTTTGTTATAATTAAATAAGCGCCTCTTGAATGTTCATGAAATATTTATTATAATATTCTATACATACAACATAATATTATTATTGTCGAGCTGTAAAAGTCCAGTACGGCAGTAACCAATAGCTAAGAAATAAGTTTAAATAAAAAAATACTTTTTTTAAATACTAAGCGATTTACACTGTTCTACTAACATATTAACTGCTAATACTCTTACGCTAGTATTCTATTATCATTGACAACAGTACGAGTATAATAGGATGATACAATATTATTTAAGTCATTTTATATTAAATTATTCGATAGAATATGTTTTTTTTCAAAAATGAGTTCAATCTATTGTATTATAGCAAAAAAAAAATTCATAATAATAATAATATAAAAATAATGTTTTTTTACGCATTTAATACGTTTTGTTTGTAAACAAATGTTTTTAGTATTTGTAAGCTTGAACCTACAACCATCGTAGAGTACCTACCTACTGACCAAGTATAATAGTATACTTTAAGTACATTTATTACATATCTATAGTTGTAATTCAAAACCTAGTGCAATAATTTTATTCGATATTAGAATATTACATTTGTCATGTTGTCATGACGTACGTACTATAGTACCTACAATCATTTTTTTTTGTCGTGTGGATAATGATTACAATATATATTGCAATATTCGGCTATTTCCATCCTCGCGTAAGTAATAGGAGCACGATGTCGTGACTGTTAATGTGTATAATATTATTATAAAGTATAATATCCGTAACCTCAGTAATAATATTATATTTGAACCGTTTACGCTCTTATACACACGCGTCCTATAAACTCCGCGTCTCGTATAATAATATATATTATTATAATATAATATTTATTTCTCGATCGTGTGTTATTATAATATATATATAGGTACAACTATAATACCTATATTATACGCCTAACTACGTATCTCGCGTACCTATACATAACTATAATACCTATATTATTATATACGTATACATTTGTCGAGGATCTGCTGGCAATCGGTATTCGGTATGCGCTGCGTGTTTATATCGTATATTATATTAAATAATATATATATATATACACACACTTCAGGGATGCGTGGTTAGGGGTATAAATGAGGCGCGTCGGCGGGGATCAGAGTCCTGCGGGCTGCTGCACACAGGATGCACGGATTTATAATCCGCGTGTACACGCCGCGGCGGCTCGACATCAGTAGCAAAGCATCCCGAGGGGGGGGGGAGTTCGTGTGAAGGATGTGTGTGTGTGTAAGCTATGGGGGCAGAGGGGTTTAAAACCACCCCACGACAGGGAGGGAGTGAATGAGAGAGGGGAACGAAACGAGGAAAAAAAGTAAAACCCGGGAGCCCGTTGTGTAATGTCATCGGCGGCGGCGGCGGCCGTGGCCGTGGTAGGTAAACCCCCCGCCGGCGTTGACACACAAAAACCCAACACACCTGGCCCTGATTTATTATGAAGGGTTCGCTCGCGCACACCACCACCACCACCTCTGTGCACACTACGCACCGCCACAGCCACCGATTCTTGCTAGTTTACGTGTGTATATATATATATATATACCACGGCAATTGTCGGCATACTTAATCCCCCTACCGCCCCCGACCGTATACTTAACCACCCCTCCCTCACCTCCGCGACGACACCGCCGCTGCCACAACGTTCCGCATCTGCAGCCGCCGCAGGTCGACACGACGACGATCCGCGTATACGCTGGACTGTGTGTGTGTGTGTGTGCTTAAATTTGTAACCGTATACACACATATATATATATAGCGTATATAATCATACCTATATAATGTGTGTGTGTGCAATCGTCCCGAAACAGCTGAACGTCCGCGAGGTCTTTATTTTCAAAATTTTATCGCATCCCTTCGCGTCTACTGCGTCCCCTCGCCGCACAACCCCGTAACCGCTGTGGGTGCGAGATTTCGAAAAACTACCGATTACCGCCGACAGATTTACTCGTTTACCAGTAGGCTGGCTCCTCCTAGTACATTCCCACCAATGACTGCGATAAGCTTTTATACACACGGAGCCTGCAGCAGTCTCTCTCTGCCACACACCACTGTCGCACTCATTCTCCCACGCTAATGTTTATTGCGACAGTGTATTTAGCGTGCGAAAAACAAGACTGCGACTTTACCCATGAGTTTGTGTCGTACTTTAAATGGCCAACGGCAAGCCAAAGTGGCCGGCCGACTTTTTGACCGCACCAAGCATAATAAACTGTGACCTATATATTATAATTATTATAGTCGACTATATGTTTAGCGTTGTCAAATGTTTTACTAGTTGAATCATCTTGATAAATCGTTTCCGTCCATCGGTTAATGTATATAGGGATTAATGTATTGGGTCTCATGTCGAGTTTGTATTGTATATAGGTTAATAAAAAAATAATCTTTTTACCAAACTCGGGGTTTTCTGAAGGGCCCGAACCGAAGTCCCTTTATGTAGTGCGTATGGTCCAATTTAGTTTATTATCATTCGTGCGTCTTACCCGCATTATTTCCTACGAATTTCGTCCCCTAAATTAGCCTTTATTTTGTTATTATATTAAGGATATTATTTAATATTAAAAAATACACGTTTTAACGAAAGAAAAAACCATCAGATTATTGTTGTTACAAAAACATTTGTCAATTTTTTGGTTAGGTAGTTTTACAGTTTTACTTAATGCGTTGTAATACTGTATTTATCATTAAAATATTTTTTACATTTTTAGCCAGATGACAAAGACTGCAGTAGCCCATATGTGTAATATATGTAATAATAAAATCAAAACCCTATTTTATTTTACTCTTAAATCGTGATAACCTATATTATTCTGAACATTTAAATACCTTAAACGGTGACCGTATTTCCACTTCTAATAATTGCTACATAGAATAAAGTTGGAATAAGTAATAAGTAATAACTGTATATACATTGTTTATAGTAGTTACCTACCTATATTTATTTACGACTCCACAAGCTATTAAACGATATAACATATTATAAAAACTTATAACTTTCGTATTTGTATAAATATATTTTATTCTTATAATAAATCTAAAATTATTCCCCACAAAAGGCATAAAAAACATTTTTCACACAATTGATTCTGTTTTTGTTTTTAAGACTAATTGCTGTTTTAATGTACTTAAATGTTTACGAACAATCTTTCAGAAGTTACAATAACTTTAAAATGTAATCAGTGGTAAAATTTTAAAATGAATGTTCTTTTTTCAGCCATTACACGGTTGGAAACGAGCGTACGCATTATAGTAATAATTCCTAATAGGTAGGTACCTAACCTAAACTACGTGTACGTACTTACAAAACATTGCTTCACTAGATATAGATACTGCAGCAGGCATGAAAAATTTTTTTATAAAGTATAAATGTAAACATAAGTCTACATTTTATACAAAAGCCGAGAATGGTAAATGAAAATAGGAGTACTTAACTGTATTAAAAACAACTTTTTGTAATGATAGTAATGTACATTATACGTCAAAACGAAAATACGCCACAGCACAGAGGTTATTATATTGTAGAAGGGTTATTAAAAGCCTTTAGGAAAATGGAAAATTGTTCATCATGGCGTACATAATATTATGGTATACGGGATTAACTGCAACTTATATGAGAGAAATATTTCTAAAAGTTTACTGCGATTTTCGATTGGATAATCAATTTATTGATTTACCAATTTATCAACGTACCTACACTATTTTTACTGTGTTAAACCTTTTTGATGCTTCGTACAATTTACCTAGGTGAAGTCCAAATCTATAAGAGTCAAAAACAAATACATATTATATTCTCGCATATAGAGTTGATACGGTTTACTTACTCGTGAGTCGTGGTTTTGCTTATAGGTGAACAGAACAGAACATAAGAACGACGAGTACGAGCGTATATGTAAAGTATACAATAATTATTGACACCTTAAGAATTCGTTTTTGCTAGTTATTGGCAAGCTAACCTAATGCGTTGCTTCATTACGACATCGAATTTCGAATAATCAAATAAATAATATAATAATTGATGACACAAATATTGATAATAAAACAGTACCGCTGCAGTGTAACCGTATAATTAAAATATAATTCCATTAAATTCATATTTATACGAGAAACAAAATTACTTGGTGCCAATAACTATAGCAGGGCCAATAATAAGGGTACACTTTACCCTTAATAATATTATTTACACATACCTACAGTTGTTGTATTCGTGGTTGGATATAGTGAAGTAGAGACTATAATATCAATCATACAACTGTACATATTTTTTTAAATATAATTTAATATAATCGATTTACGATAGGTGTAATATAAACTATAGTATACCTTATAGAGAAATCATATCATAATAAATGAATACATTCCACCCAACTCTTTCTCTGCTACTACTGTAGTGATCTTTACCACCCTCAAGAATAGGGTTAATCGGATGATAGAGTACTGTATTATTTTATTACCATTTCTGGCATTCAGTAATTCAATGTATCTACCCTTACGTTACTATTACGTTGTGTTCGTTTGAACGCAGGTCATATAAGTTTCAAGGAACTGTAAAATATAATTTATATAAAACCGTACTTATGGATCGTTCCGCACCAATCCTACTTTCAAGACCGATTCGTATGTAGATACCTAGTGAGAATAATTCTCAACCAACCATCAAACTACTCATTGACCGGAATGGATTAGTTATAAATATCGACAACAACTTGCTTTGAAAGAACGAGGGAGGTGTATAATGGCAGGATAAAGTACGTTCGTAACCGGTCAGTCATATCATAATATTAATTTTTTATAGTACCTAAGTATAATATTTATGTTTTTTAAATCATTACTAAGGTGCCCGCGTGGACAATTTTAAAGAATATAATATTACTAGGTATAGCAATCGGTAGGTAGTCTTCTATATAATCTATAACCGTTGTGTATTATATGCCAGTTAATTGGTTGAATATAAAATTGTACACATATTTGTACAGCATATTTATACGCTAAAATGTATAACATAAATATCCACATATTTTTGTTATTTATTTCGACATAACGTATTGCATTTGGTATACGTTTATATCTGATTATTATTCAAATGGGGTGGTAAAAGTTTTTTTTTGATATCCGTCTAGGGTGGTCGAATCGATTACATATTATAGAATTTGCCATTGGTCTCCACAGGGGAAATTATTCGTTGCAAAATCCCATGAAACCGGTTTGCAAACCGAACCCTCCTCGGCGGATGTACCTACCTATACGTATATACCTATATTATATGGTATATATAATAAAATAATAATAATATGTGTTTGTGTCTTCGAAAACTCGTTGGCCCCCGGTCAGTATAGCACGCACGTGCAACTCCATTATATTGTTGTGGCGTTCCGTAGGAAAAATGGTAAAATACTCGCGTATATCTACAGATGCTGCAGGGTGTATGATGTGCTCGTACATAGCCCGAAGGTACACGATATAGCCGGTACTTTCACGTCCTATTATATCGTGATTATACTTATATTGGCCGGTGGAATCTCATGAAATTCGTAGAATTCAAAACACTGTATACAGGCGTGCATATACTACATTATACCTGTGTATAGGTACGTTTTCCGCGTGTACGAAATTTGAGGTGCAACGACGTTATTATTATATTCGGCAATAGAATAGAATGATATTAAATATTATACCGTCGACCGCGCGCGCGAACATAGGCAGTTGATGTTTTTGACAGTTAGTTTTTGTACGTGTGTGCGGGTGTCCCATTCTGAAGGGTTGCGAATCTCGAATGCGTTATGTTGCTGCTTTTGACAATTTCAATTATTATCTATACGTTGGATCGAATACCGAAAGAAAAAAAAACGCCGTGGTCCCATTGAAAACCGTTTGCTTCCCCTATCGAAAAAAAAAAAAAAACAAGAAGTCGTACCTCACTGATGATGGAGCGTCAAACGCGTGATGTCGCGTAACGGTTGTCATATATGTCTCCTGCGGGATCATGGAAATAATTGCGTCTGCAGCAGCACTTTACTTATAAATCCTCGTTGACTGTAAACTATAACTTCCACACGTATAATAATAATAGTAATAGGTAATTACACGCGTAGCCCGTCAGCAGTCGAAAATCGATTTCGTCAAGTTGTTCTCATCGCTGCGAATCGAAACCCTAATGCGAATAACATGTTACCTACGTATAATATTATTATATTATCGGCAATTCGTTCTCGAAGTATGTGCCGCATAATATTATACTGTTGTCGAACATGCCACGGATATCGAAAAAGTATAATTTTATCTGCGCACGCATAATGTATAACATAAAATATTTTATTTAACAGGTATATATCGTCGTAGACTAAAGTCATCGATGCAATATTTCGAATCGCATTCAGCCGTATTCGATGCGCAACACGCCATCAATCATAATACCTATACCTACGCATTTTGAACATCTATTTGAATTTTTAAAAAGGTCACGAGCGACAAGCGTGCCTCGAATTAACCGCGTTTCGTCGCGGAAACAAACCGAAACACCTATGACAACCATTTATATACGTATTGCGTATTTACGGATTTAAAATATGATTATTGTGTTTATTAATGTGTCGACACTCAAAAATCCCATTGTGATCATAATATTATAATTATTATCATAATAATACACTTTGAGGGTATTATCATAATATATCATCCGCATAACGTGCGTATACACTATATAGGTTCCTATACGCCTCGCTATAATATAATATAAGACTGACTGAGATTTTTTTTTTACATAATATATTCGTGGAGAATAATATTATAGTATTAGGTATACCGTTGGTGGTATAGACGCTTTTGTAAAATAATAACACTCCATTCAGCGGTGTATTTTCGCCTTTTGGTAATACGTGTTTAGACGGTTTCTGAACACACATTAGAAGAAAAATATTATTTTTAATCATATTAAAAAAAACAAAAGCTCTTATTATAGTTTACCCGAAAATCAACATCAGCATTTGAATGCAAAATTAAATTACTTTTTTTACTTTTAAATATTGTGCGGTAATATAATTATTCTCTGGATTTCGTTTCATCGATTATGTTACAACCACTGAGTACTGAGTATTGAGGATATTTTATTATTCAATATATGCGCCACATAGCACTATGACAATAATATTATTGGTACCTATATTATCGATTATCTAAACATTGTGATCATAGAGTATTATGTAAGAACTTAATAAAATATAGCAACCACGGATTTTGATGTCAACAAATATTTACGAAATGTTTACGAAATTTTTAGTGTCACATTGTTTTATACAAGAGTCCAAACTCGATATCACATCTAACTCTGACCGTCGTCGAAGACCCTATATCAGACATGGCAGGTCATCACAACTGCTTTTTTTATGGTTTGCAGGTATAAAACATTTTTTTATTTTAACTATAGAAATTATTATATACTTATCGTTTATTGGTTTAGTATATACCTACCAGCAACCTATTAAACTAATAATATCAGTGACCTCGCAAACCACATCAAGTTAAATAAAAATAAAAACGTGTTTAATTGTAATAATAGCTTATATTACTATACAAAAGTTTTATTTTGCGCTGCCAAATGCCAAAACACGCCATTACATTATAATCGCATATAGGTGTAGCCCGCGTATGATATAGGTTAATGGGCACGATGCGCATAATGATATTATATTATAATATATAGTTTATTATATGCACAATATATATAGCTCTGTAGGTATATAATATGATTTATGGTTATGGTTCGCAGCGGAATATATTATATAGGTATGTATATTGAGTTGCACGTGAACCTATACCATAATATAATGTAAGCGTAAAAATTACTCGGATAAAACTCTGGGTTTTTCACCGACAAGCATCCCCTCGGCGAGCAGCAGCCCTCCGTCGCACGTTTTGTTTGCGATTTTCGGTCTATCCGCCGAGGCCACGGCATCCGGGAGAAGTTGTATAGTTGTATTCGACGGCGTTGCGTTTTCCGTGACGGTTTTTGTCTATCTCGCGGCTGCACCGGCGGTGGGCGGGACGGGAGTCATCGCGGCGGTGCAGTGGACGGCGGAGAATGGGGTGAAAAAATTTATGATTTCGGGGGAAAGGCAGCGGCAGAGACAAATTATTCCGAGTAATTAAGTATGGAGGGTGTGAACATCGAGGCCGGCCGGCCGGATGCAGCTAACTTATAATTTCTTAGCGCGGTCCCGGAGACCGAGAGGATACGGTGGGTGGTTGAGGAGCGGGGAGAGCAGCGACGAATAGGGGCGGGGGTGTCCCTAGCTTTTATTTCATCAACGAGAACGGAAGAGTAATTAACAAAACTTCACCCATTACTTTCATCCGTTCTCCGCCCCCCACCTCCCATCTTCCTTGCACCGCCACCACGAATGCTGGTGCTGCTGCAGCGGTATTCGCTCCTCCTCGCGATATATATATATTATATTATATCTATATGAAATATTCTTTTCTTTTTGTACGTCGCGAAAACCTAACTCGCTCTCATTATTTCTGGCCCCGCGAAGACCTGCAGTACCGCTCGCAGCTCGGGAGTTTTTAATTTTTTTTTTTTTTTTTTTAATTTTTCTTTTCCACGGGGATGAATATTAACGGTCCGCCGCGCCCGCGGAGTAATTGCACATCGTCTAACCTCGATCGTGTGATTAATGGAAAATTAACATTTCTTTTCCGTCCGTCACGCTTCTTATAACGCACAGTGTAATAATAATAATAATAAAATGTTACGTCCAACTGCGTGACGGTACTATATAATAATAAAATATAACGCGCGCGTTACACGCATAATCATCATCGTCATCATCATCATCATCATAATAATAATAATAACAACAATAACAATAATAATATCGGGTACGGTGTGCCTTTTGGTTATTATTTATATATATACCATTATAATATACACCTATATATTATTATACCTGTATATTATATATTTTACCCATAGTCATACCTGCAGCAGAAGTTTTAGGTCTTAGAACCGTAGAGGTGCATTACAATAATATTATAATATAATAATATCGTATTGCGGTGGCACGGTCGGCCTTTGCGCTCTTCAGGACGACGATGGAGGCGATGCACAATATCGCCGCAGGATTCTACTGGCGCCGTCCCTTTGTTGTCAATGTACTCAAACGATTAGGATTCATAATATGTAATCCGCACGCGAAAGGCCGTAAACAAATCGCGTCCTGAATATCATCATTCATATTATACAATAATAGTAATATATAATATAGTGTTATAGGTCACCAGTTGCTCGTCTCGCTTTACAATTTATACGATTTTATTGTTATCATATCGCGGGCTATTTCGTAATATAATAATAATAGTACAAAGAAGGGTGAGCTGCGGAGTATAAGTAAGTATATGCGTGCCTACTAGCTATTATCATATTGTGTAGTGGGTGGGTAACTACAATAATTATATTATAATCGAGCCCAAAACGGTACACATGATAATATGTAAGGTGTAGTTATGGGTAGATACTTATATGTATATAGTTACACAGTATAATATAATGTATTATTATTGTTGTTATTATTATATTATGAATTATGATAATGAGTGCGGCATGGGGTTAATGGCATGCGCGGGTATTATACAATTGTTCAATTCGATTCCGCGCATGACTGTAGATAATATAACATACCTATATGATATAATAATAATATTATTTTAATGCGACCGATTAAACCCCATAACCACGCATAATAATATGCTATTAATTTGGGCTCAAGTACGATAGTCGAGTATTCGGTATTTTGTCACGAAAAAAGTTTTAATTCTGATACTGACTGTTATAATTATTTTCTACCAGCCTATGGCGTCTATGTCCGTAGTGTGTATGTATGTGTGTGTGTGCGTGTGTATAAGGTTGACCATCGTGTCCATAGTCTATACTGTAATTATCGACGAGTTGGATTTCTGCTGAAACTAGTCATGTAAGAACGAGTTAATAAAAATCATCAAAAACACAAGTTTCCAATTTAGTATGATACCAATCAATAGTTAACAACTGAATATCACTTTGAAAATACACACCGGAATATAACTTCCAATTATAATAATAACATGTCGAGTATATTATTATATAATTCAAACGAGTAATCGGGCGCATTGCTCTTCACAGTAGTTATTATACAGACAAACTATACAATAAAACGTATACCTACCTATAATAAATACCTGTGTTTGACCATCGAGCATATTATAATACATATTATATCCTCATATAGAGGTAGGATATTAAACATATATATATACTATATTATACATACAACATGTACTATACTGCACGAGTATATTATATATTATATATATTTTGTATATATGGCATGCAGGGCTGTATACGATTGTTAATCTGACGTACCGGAATTCCCTCCCTCATCAAGTCTCGTTTTCGGTCGAATAGGTTTAGCGTGAAAAATCCGCCATTTTTTGCACTTCGAAGGGTGCTCACTGCTCTTGATACGAGCAAAACCGATAACGTATACCACCGTACACGCATCGTTCATCCCGCCTGAACAACGGCAAAAATAATTCGGTCAAATGCCAAAGCTTTTTGAGTATTATTCTCGCAATACATTCAGTGTGACAGTGTATAAAATACATATTATATCAATCATTTTAACGTAAAATTATTATGTGTACTTATAATATTATATGCATGTGCACGACGGATTGACAAAAAGTATTTTATATTGTTTAACATTTTTTTGACGTCCTGCCAAAGTCGCGAAGTACCTATATAATCTATATATTCTGCACGCACTAACTATTGCAGTTTATTCTAGGTTAGAACGAATGAATTTGATGAAAAATAAAAATTTCAAAATAATATCCAAATTCAACAAATTATCACGTATTGAAGGTACCTATTTACGACAAACACATTTATAGATCAATTCAAGGTTTCTATTTGAGAATAATATTAATATTTTGGTTTTAAACATCACATTTTTTTTTTTATAGGTAGTGAAATTCGCAATTTTGTGAACAGCAATAAATTTAATTTACAAAACCCAATAATGAACATCATGTTATGCATTTTTATTTTTTAACGTTTTCATAGTTCATAATATTATACCAATAATACCTATAATAATTAAAGACTAACGTAATCTGTTTATATTATAATCGCTAATAATAATATTATTTGCAATTCGAATGCACGTAAATTATTTCTTTTCACCAGCAGTTGTATGCAACATCACAATTAGATGATACATATCGCATATTTATTGTATACAGGTACATTTTATAATATTCTAACCAGTCTCTTCAAGTGCCCGCTGATTGTTATTGATGACAACTATTATAATATAATATAAAAGTATATATTTTTACTGTCATATTATGCATCGTAAATGCATCATGATGCATTTACTGAAGCCCTTCAACGCAATACAATCAAACAGCATTACCGCAAACATTATAATGTATAATGCAAATGATACGTGCATCGTAATATAAGGGATGTATATTATATTATTATAGTCATTATAACTCGTGGCCGGGCTAGTGTAATATATTATATTACTAACGTTTGCAATAACAGTATAAGTTGTATAATAACTTATAATCCTCCAAGGTATCGTATTTATTGAATGCGATCGCGATTATACGGATACGGATTACTTGCATTTGACTTCTAATAACTTATAATATACCTACAACTCGTATATTATAATAATATAATATATAGGTTACCTACTTAATGCCGTTTTGTAAGACATAATTCCACTGAAATTATTTGTATGCATGGGTACATAAAGAACATGTTATTGCAGAAAATGTTTATTATGAACATAATAATAATATCTAAGTGTATAGCCATATAGGTACCTTAAAGTGGCTTGAACATAATACTATAATAACATTCGTATTAATACATCCAATACATACGATTTTCATTTATATTATGTACAATTGTTATTATTCATATTGCACGTGGTAATAAGATTGTTTAAACATAAAAATATATGTTTACGTATTATGTATTATTATTATTATTATTATTATCATTCCATGTTTGCTGCAGATTTAAATATCGATGCGAATATTCTCTACACTGTCGTCTGTCAGTAAAGATCGACGACCAAAACTGCAGAATATCTAGGTATTATCTTACAATATAAAATATATATAAACATAATATTATTAGATGACGATAGAATGATGTTTCATAATTTATTGTTGATCCAAAGTAATGACTTGTAAGTTGTAACGGTGTACACGCACATTTTTTTTTAAACTAATTACATTTTAAGACTATATATTCACCGATCAATAATGATATTTTCATATTATACGCCCCGCTGCAACATGGAGGTTCACTGTAAATATAACAATTATTGGGGTTGACTCAACAAAAATCCTGCATAATAGAGCCGACAAAGATCTTGTCGACATGACAAAGATTAATATGTTATTTTTGAGAATTACGATAAAATTACCGAATATTTGTTATACTTTCATTAATAATTACAAAACTATTATACCAAAGCTTTGATCAGCTATCACCAAAATAATTTATTATTCCAACCAAATCCATAAATTATAAAAATAGAACTGTTTAAAACCGTTTTAAGCCAAAATGAACCTTTCCCTTTTTGGGCATTCTGGAATGCCCGCTTTCAACCAGTCCACTATTTTGGTTAAACTACCAATATATATAAAATAATCGTATAATATAATTGTTAATTCACAATTTATTTTAAAATTACTTTTTAAGTCAAGTAAAAAAAAAATAAGAAATATAAAGTCACGATTTTCATAATTTACAATTTACATTATATTATCAATGTACACAAAAAAATAAATATATAGGTATATAATTTAATTTGTTTTATAATTATTATATCACATGCGTTTTATTAATTATATTTGTGTACTCCTCTCTCTGTTATGATGTTTATATGGATTTTATTCTAACGATGCTGCGTTTTCCGACGATGTTCATATACATTTTTCCGGTAAACACTTTATGCCTGTTTCGTTCAATTCAGAACAATTATTCTGTTGAATTTCTTTGAAAATAATTTTTTTTTGGTCGAATAAATAATTTTTGGTCTTCTGCAGTGACTTCCTTTTACAACTTGTATGTATTAATAATTTGATGTTCAATTATTTTTGTCTCATATGGATTATAATTATTGATTATGTTCATAATCCATCATAATATATATGATCATTATAATATTATGATATCATTATACTCACTATCATATAAATTTGTTTATAATCTCGTTATTTTGATTAGTGTATAATTTTAATGCTGCATGATCGAACCACACTTTCACGTTGTTTCATCAAGTTTTGTATTTGCGAACGAAAATTTATAATTTTCAAACACTAGCATACGTTTACCTCGATTACTTCAATACATTTTATCATAATGTATAAAAAAAATTAAGCAAATTTAAGACTTATATGATTATACGAAGTAGTATACGTACACACATTAAACACTATGTTATGTTATGCTTATGATCAATCGATAAAAGAAAATCGCCAATATATTATTATGTTTAATATTATAGAACGAACATAACGATGAAAGATATTCCGTACATTTAGATAGTTGTTACTTGGTAGTTATTACTTTTATTGACCGTCAACGTATAGATGTTGGATTCCTCATAAAATAATCAGTATAATCACTCTTAATATGGACGATATGTGTCCATGTGATACAACTACCATAA
>WHPZ01582442.1:0-11411 GCA_016617965.1 Macrosiphum rosae | reverse complement strand
CCCTCCTCATCCACCCGTTAATTTGATTTCGTGAGTCGAGTAATCTGAGACACTTGAAATTTACTCCGTATGTTTATTTTATCAGTTTCATACGAGATAAAATTTTCAAAATATTTCGACTTGTTTAGAGTTGTAAACGGACATTTTCAATGTTTTTTTTTTCTATAAATGTCAATAAAATATAATTTGTTGTGTGAAAGTGTAATGTAAAATAAAAAAGTGAAAATGTAATACAAGATTCCTGATATATTGTTACAAAAGCAGTTGAAAAATATTAAAAATACATATGCATAATTTTTTTTTTTATAAGCATTTAAAGTTTGAATTTTGACAAAATGTATCAAATTTAAAATTTAAAGAGGTGGCCAAGTGGATGTCACTCTGCTGTACAGTAGGTTACAAGTGGGTAACTGTATAATGGATGGTATTAAATTTGAATTAAATGATATAATATCATTGTATACGAAAAATGATTCCGAGCGGAGACTGTTGTCAGTGTGGATATTTTATATTATGTTTATTATAGATATTTTATGTTCAAATTGAGACGAAACTAAAATCGTTATTCTTGGTTATTTAATATTATGTAATTATTAATTTTGTCCAAATTTGAACATAAAATAACTATAAAAAAAAATTGTTTTTATATTTTGTGATTTTTTGGTTACAAAATGACCTACTTACATGGAACCTTGTTTAAATGTTTAATCCTTTGCTATAAAAGTTGAACATATCATACATTTTTAACTTCAAAACCATTTTATAACCTAAAATTTGATAAATGCATTTTGTCAAAAATTAAACTTTAAATGCTTATAAAAAAAAATGTGACTACCTATGTATTATTAATATTTTTCAACTACTATTGTAACAATATATTATCAGGAGCCTTTTATTAATTTTTCCCGTTTTTTTACCAAACAAATAAAATAAAAAACTAAAAAAATTGAAAATGTCCGTAAACAGCTCGAAAACGGTCAAAATATTTTGAACATTTGATAAAATATAGGAATTGATAAATTAAACTTATGATATAAATTTCAAGTGTCTACGGTTATTCGTTTTTGAATTAAAACAAAATAAGAAAATTAAATCAAACAAAACTAATGAGACGAGAATTTATACTTCCTAGAATTTATTACAGCACTGCGTCCGACACGCATAATATTATAAATATCATATTCTTTATTATCCGGTTACCGCTGTATAGGTACATTAGATACTTACTGTACGTAATCTACAGATGTTTGCGCAGCATAACTAAAAAAAAAACACCGACAAACATAAACGTTTGTTTGTCTCGATATATAGATGCGTCCGCGTCTATAAATCATTATTCGATAAAAAGATCGTTTTATCCATTTTTGTTTAATCACACGCTGATTAATGCTAATGGTTTTGGCTTGCGGTGCAATATATTTTTATACTCTTAACTCTGTACGCAATTAGAACAAATATCCACTATAACCACCGAAACCGCTAACAATAATATGATATAACGTGTACCTATATTCCAGCGGTCGTAAGAAAAAAAAACGGATAAAACGTATTATAGAGGTCGATGACTAATAATAACGAAAAAAAAAACATCACTTACCACCAGCATCTCTGATGGTTCCAACACGAAACATTCGTTGGGTCGTCTAGCGTTGCTTCCGGTTCGTTTTCCAAAACTGTAACACAAAACATCATAACATTAAACAAATGCATATACTTACACAAAATTTGGTATAGGCAAATGTGGGAAAACACACATAACAGCAGACGTTTATTAATTCCTCTACCGTTAAAACGTACATTGTAATATAATATTTTGTACAATTAGTTGCGGCAACAAACATAATAATATATTATATGCGATTATAATAATATATTATATATTATATGCGAGCAATATATGTTAGTAGGTACATATCATTATAATATAATAATAATAAATAATAGCAATATAATATGTAGTAGGTATACAGTGAATGATGTATTTAGAATTTCGACAAAACAGCCTCCTCGCACATACGGCACACTACTATATGTATTCGTCGGAAACCAAGTCGAATGTATACGTATTACCCGCATAATATATATGTATATATATGCGATGTATACCTAAAACTCAAAAGCGTAAAAGAATGGGACAGAGCTAAATCGCACATGTCGTAGGTTACAAGCACCCAATTCGACGGGGATTTCAACTCAATTATGTATATATATATATATATATATATATAATACACGTCGCACTGGTGGTGAGAGAGGTCGAACGAGTGGTGGTGGCAAGGTAGTGGTATGTGTGTTAGGGATTGAAATGCAACACGGTCACGCTGCTAACTTTTCGGGTCACGGGTAAAAGGATCGACCCTCTCCTGCACCCCCACAGACAGTGAGTCTCTCTCTCTCTATGTACAGGGTGTAACATAACTAACGCGACAAACAAATGTAATTAACTGAGTAATATTTTTGTTTCTATAACAATGTACAATATTTTTCACGGTTTTATGAATAACATTTTTTAAACTATGTTGAAATTAATAATATAACTAGTAAATTAGGTACACATGTTTTCATGTAGAATGTCAACATAACATCATCGATTACACTAAATAGTAGGCTTCCAAAATTAACTAGGTACCTATAGAAACATTCAAACACGGATAAATGTGTTACGTGTATTACTTTATTACGTATTAACAATATATTTTTACTTTTGACCAACAGATAAGACGTAAATTTATATCAAATGTGATCGAAAAAAAATATAATATAATATACTGTATAAATTATCAATGTCATTAGTAAGAATAAAATTCAATATTAATTTGTTTTATCAATATATTTAAAATTTAAATAATTTGCTTATAATTTAGAAATTAATTTGGTATATTAAAACAAATTAAATAATATTAAATAAAAAAATACAAGAGATAAGTACAATTTAACATAATTAAACTTCAATGATCTATAATATGTTATAAATTATTACAATAAATTTTAACTATGTTGTATAACATTCTAACTTCAAAGTTACATACTATACACTATACGGGGGAAGGAGGATACACCATTTCACCAATAATTATCGACCACTTTTTTATCATTCAATAATGCTTTTATTCAAATTCTGATTTTTGGAATTTGTACGTGCGTATATTTAAAGAATATAATATTTTCAAATACTTGGATGATTTATACCAATCAAGCACTGTCCTGTTGCAGTACAAGGTTATTTTTTCAAATGAGCTATATTTTTCCAATGTCAATCGCCTAGCAGAAGATTTTTTTTTAAAACGTTGATGCTTCTAAATTGAATTCAAACAAACAACCTTTGAAAAATTAATATTATAATTTCTACAATTTTTAAATCATCCACATCTTCTAAGCCACGAAATTTCTATTATCATGGGCTAGTATTGTCAGTAATAATAACTCGGAAACTATAGGTTAGGTTAAAATTTCAATTTATATATATACTTACATTAACATTTTCAAAAAAATTAATGGTTTAATAATTTTCAGTAAACATGGGGGGGGGTTCTCATTTGAAGAATAAAGAGCATCAGGACTTAAAAAATATTAAGTATTTGAAAATTATAATTTAGATGAATGTATAATTAAAAGGGAAAACTGGGCATGAGCGTGTTTGCAGGTAGGTGAATCACCATGTCTATATCTCACACCACGGTTATTCTTTTTTCCTGCGGTACACGCACAGAATAGATTGGAATTAGTAGCGTCCCGAAATATATTTATGTAAATTACGGCTCATTTATTATTTTGTATAATGTTTTCCTCCTCACGTTTATACTTAATACCGACATAATGCGTCTTCGGCACGGTTAATACAGGCCGGTTTCTTAACCCAACATCCGTTGCGGTTTTTTCCACAGTAAGCAGAGAAATATTTTTCGATCTGTACGGGACGTCACGTGACAGCGCAGAGCGAGTGGCAAATGCCAATCATATTGTGAATAATAGGCTCGTTTTAAATTTACTACAATTAAACATACGCGAAAGGTTTCTGAGCCGTGAAACACATACATTCAACGATACAATTCAACAATCGGGATGAAACTTACCGATCCTGAATATATATAAATAAATGTGTTTGTGTGATATATGTGTGTGATGGGGGTGTTGTTTGGTCGATATCGAAGGCAACGATTTTATTTCACGCATGTGACACGTTTCATTAATCAACCGTCATATATGTAAAATATCTACATATAGGCGTCCTTCTATACACACTATTGTGTATATATCATATATATATATATATAGGTATATGATATAGGTATGTAAGCAGCGGAAAAGGGAAAACGTGGTACGTGTTGAAAAACACGCAAAAATAAAAACGAAAAACATACTTCGGTGTAAACCTTTAATGAAATAATCTATAATATTATATTATTATATATATGAATGGGTTTGTATGTGTATATATTATATAACACGCAACAAGGTATTGATTACTCGATATACATGCAGTATGCGACAAACATTAATAGTTATTTTTTTATTATTCAAAATATATGTGCCATGCGCGGTCCAGTAGGAGTATAGCGAGGCAGATATTTTCATAAAAATATTAGACAATAGACGAAGAGATTTTTTACAAAATCTTGTGGGTCCCACCCCTTAACGGTTAAAATCATTTTATCATTAATTTGTTCAAAGCTATTTTATTCAGATGGTCTATTAAAATTTGATTTGTAATTGAACTTTGAGGTTCAGAAAGTTAAAAAAGGTTAGGTCCCCACTCTGCTGTAAAGTAGGAGTTGAGTGGATCTTATCATCATTGAGTAGGTCACTGTAATTAGTGTAATTGATGAGTTAAATTTGAATTCAATGATAAATTATTGCATAGGTACGAAAAACGATTCTGAGCGGATACGGTCTTGTCAGCATACTATCATATAAATATATTACTAATAATTATTATTACAGTAATTTATTTTACTATTAATAGTACAGTATAAACTATAAATTGGCTTACAATTAATCTAAAAGTTTTTAAAATGTTATTGTCGGTATATAAAACCATTGATTAATAATAATAATATACGTATAAGTTTCAAATTCCCACGGAAAATATTTTTGAATTTCAACAAACCAACTACATTTATTATTATTCGTTTAAATATTATTTAGTTTATTTAGTTCCAGCAGAACTTTGTATACCGCAGTTATTCGATTTGAGCTACACCAAAAAAACGAAATTGTTGCTGGGAATTTTCTATTTTGATTTCTTCGAAGTACCAACAAGATACATTTTTTCTTCTATAAGTCTATACATCGTGTAAATAATAAATATACACAAAAAATACATAATCACAAAATAAATACATTCATTACGTTACTCAGAATCAAAAATGTTTTTACTATTTAGTAAATACTAATACTCATTTTACTAAATATCTGCCTACTCAGGTCGACTCAGAAGACCCTTCTTCTTATTCTTTGATTTCTACCAGTTGTAGTTGTGCAACTAATATAGGTGTAATAGAAGTACTTTTTATATGATTAATTATATAATACTTCCTATAAATAGTTAAGTCTGAATAAACATAATCGGTATTTAACAATAATAACAGGTCTTTAATATTCAAGGGGTGTTCTAAACTAACCGTGTTGAGTGTAGTTCGTGTCTTAAAAAAGTTAAATATGCTTAAACGAAGTAGTAAGTATGTATTGTTATGGTAACTTATTGGCGTGGCACAGTGGCACGGTATATAACAAGTTCGCTTGCCACACTGCACGATACCGATGCGGCAACGATTGTCAGGGCAATAATTATGAATTGTTTATCTAAAGAGTTCGTAGTAGTTTTCATATCACAAATAAACTGTTTTATTTGTCAACTGTATTTATAAATATATTACTAACAAGTTATAATAGTAAGCTATATTAGCTAATTTATAGGTAGGACACTTGTAATTTGAATATTATTATTATTGATATTTTTTATCGGACTTAGAAAATCGACAAATATGGTCATAACTCATAAGCATTTTCTCGGGGTTACGGTTGGTTTTAATAACACGTGTTTATGTGGGGCGAGGATTCGTCGCAATGAAACTGGGTGGTCAGTGGTCACCCATCTGGTATAGCTTGCGATGCCGGACGATGCCTAGTGCCTGTGTAGCACACATTAGTGAATGCAGCCTACCACCGCGTTACACTATGTCTCCTAAATATTATTATAATATAAATGCACATTATACATTTATAACACAATAACACAGACACTGTACAGTGTATAATGTATAATAGGCTAGTCTGTATACTCATAAACATTTTCGAAAAGAGATCAATTGTCACGGGTGGCATATTAAGATAAATATACAATATTATATGGGACTATGAGTGAGGGGAATAGACGAGGGAATAGAGAAGAGAAATATACAAAAGGACTCGCAAACGATTTTTTTGACACGAATAAGTAAAAGTTTTGTATAACCTCAGCTTCATCGATGCACGAAAGCATCGTCATGACATATAAAATTTAATTTTAGACAGTTATTTTCACGATGATGATAAGCTGCACTTAATAATTTGACTCCTAAAGTAATAATATTTATGCTTTCGATATACCGTAAACACCTTTGACTTGGGTGCACAAAAACATTAGTATAGTTAATTTTCTTTAGTGTTTCATAATCATTAATCTCGAAAACTAAAGGTTTCTGCTTTGAAGTATACATTAACTTTTAATCACAGGTATTACGAGTTATATAAATTGTAGATACAACTAACACGCAATAGACGAATACAATAGACAGCACTACTACTATATTACTACAAGTTGATTAATGATACAATAACTATGGTTTAATTTCCAGAAATCTTCTCGATGATTAATTCGTAGACAAGAGCACTAGAAAATATTTTATTTATATTTGGTTACAGGTTACATACGGAAGTATAGTCAAAAATAATTTGTTGTATTATTTACATTTGTTGTGCTTTAAACTAGTTATAATTTTAATATGCCAATGTCATAATAAATATAATTTAACGGATGGTATTAAATATTATAATAGTATTTATATTATAAGCAATTTATTATTTTCAATAAATATTTTATTTTTTTAGGCAATAACACCCGTCAATGAATCGATACTATTCAAAAAAAGTTCGGAAAAACTACTAAAATATAATAAAAGGCAATGGAAATAGTTAGAATACATTGTGTAACCCTAGAGTTTGCAAAATATTTGATAACGATGTTTCCGTTTGTAGATATCGAGTTGGTTATAGAATTATTGCTACTCGTTGGTATAATAAAGTGTGTCAATCAAATAAAATTATTGATATGCATTTGTTTTTGTGAAACGATTCCAAGCATATATTATATTGTATGGAATAACCTTATTTTTTGCTTTCCAAACCCTTGAGGATTGTGCATACAACTGAATTGAATTAAAAAAAAATCAAATCCACGGTGTAGGTACTCGTTGGTGTTATATATTTTTTACCCAAAATGAGAAATTAAAAGTATATATAGGTATCCATTTATATTGTTTTGTGTACTTGAACAAACAAATACCGTGAAAACACTTTCCAAGTGACAATGTAAAATTAATAACTGTCATACAAATACCACTGACGTTTCCCATAACCAAGTAACTATAAAGGAACGATTGTGCGTGTATTGAGGTCGGCTGTCGGTATACCTCGTACATTTTTTCCCATTTATACTGTCAAAATATTTTCCAAATACCATCGTTATAATATTATGTACTTCAGAAGTTATTATATTTTATTGGAAATGAAACTTCACTATACAACCCATATACTCGGACAAGTAGTGTATTTTATTAAAATCCTATTTGCATTAACATTGTGTTGTCTAATATTCGCTCAGTATAAATATAAAATAGGGTAAATAGATGGCGCGCTCCGAATAACAGAACACTTATGAAATTCTTGAGGACGCCATTATTATATTATTCGATGTACAGTACTACAGTGGACATATTTTTTGAACAGGTCAGCAAAACGAAAAAAATACTAAGAAATCTAAATAATACACCTGCTATTACATAAAGCAAATAATATAATAAGTAATAACAATAATGGCTGTCACGATTGTTTTATTTTAGATAGTTATTACGAAACCGAGCACTTCACTATAGTGAAATATATATATAGGTAGTTTATAATTGAATTATATTATAAAAAAATTACATAATATACAATGTTATAAATCTATATCAGTAGTAATAATAATTAAAAAACTATTTTAATATAATTATAATATAATATCACAGTTTAAAAACGAGGAGCGGACAACTGATGCTAATTGAATACCTACTACAAAAACAACAATAGCCCGATCGGAATTAAACGCGAGCCAGTATTAATTTAATAAAACTTTTGATGCGAAAATGATAGGTAAATTGCGCAATATTTGAATGTTACTGAGCAGATATTCGATATTATGAAAAACCACAAGCTACAATCAGTGGCGGCATTAGCAATATTCGTTCGCCTCAATTCGACCCACACACACACACGGTAAAACCTATAGTATTACCAGGCTCTTGCCCGTAATAACAGAATGTCTTTAAAAGATTATATACATATTTTTTTATTAATTCGATGAGTTTATGGCCGAGGAAATACAGAATGTAGGTAATACCATGCATTATGCAGCAGTAGTACAAATCCGAGTAATAAAAAATCATACATATTATACATGTGACAAAACCGATACATCTAAATTATATATATTATCTTTTGTACTATAGCCGATCTTGCACGACGTTGACCGTGGTAAATTGAATAATGGTAGTGGATTTACACTGTCTTAAACTCCGTTAAATGTAAACTATACATAATATTCTTGACACAGTCAATTGGGCGATTTGACCAAATATAAAATTCAGATCTAAAATGATATCCAATTTTAATAATTATATTTTACTTTGCGTAATCAATGGCCAAATAATTAAAAAAAATATTAGTTTTTTGTGAAGCAAAAAATTGCCCTGAGAGAGTAGGTCTTAAGAATGCAAATTTTGGAAAATTGACTTTGGGGTGAACGTACATCCTCGAGTATAGGAATACCTACGTACCAAATTTCAGAACTATGAGTGCGATAGGCTTGGCTGATGAATTTCTTATACTACACAACACACCTATGACCTATTATTAATATAGATGACACAAATTGTAAACTAAATTGTATCTGTCGATGACCAACTTGATAACGAAAAGAACCTCTGATCCGTGGGTTCACGGTTTGGAACAAACATGCCTCTATACACGGTTAAAAGTGCTCATTAAGCGTCCTATATATTATCCTTATTATTATATTCTGGTCAGTGGTCACACGAGACTTGTTCGCCCAAAAATAAAATTTAAAAAATAATATTTGCCGAGTTGTAAATTTGCGCGGTTCACTCTGTCACAAGAGGTTTTACGCGCGTTTTACTGACCAAAACGAGTATCGACGGTGCGGAGACAAGTCGACAGCCAGATACGACGATTTATCCGTCACCGAATCGGCGCGGATTGCCTTGATTCTGGGCACGGTGTCTTGGCACACGACCGGCGTGTCACCCACCATTATGGCGAACGGTATTTTAGAAGAACCGGTGGCGTCCGACCCCACACCGCCGGCACAACTGCTATTAGCCACCGCCGCCGATAGCTGTTGTTGTTGTTGTTGTTGGCTGTGGTGAGGGTGCGGCGGAGGCGTTTTCGGCCTTCTGGCCGACCGACGAGGTGAATTCGTCAGACTGTTTCCGCCACCGATATTAACTCCTCCCGCGACACCCTGCTGCCGGCGGTCGTACACCAACAACAGGTTGGGGCTGGAATTTTGTTTTTTCGCCGGGCATCCGACGCCGCCAGTCTGCTGGAGCGGTTTCGGCGACTGGACATCGTCGGCGGTAGCAGAGACGGAGGTAGAAGAGGCGCCGCCGATGAGGACTGGCGCGCTTTCGACTCCCCGCGGCGTTTTGGGCAACACGGACTGGGCGAGTCGGGCACAAGCGCTCTTAGACTCCCGCTGCAGGTTGACCAAGGTCTGCAGGTACGGCAGGTTGTTGGTGGACGACGACGACGGAGAGGCGGGGGTGGCCGTGCTAGCGGCCGCGGCGGTATTGGACTTGCGTTCGCGGCTGTTGTGGAACGAATTCCACCGACGGATGGGTTCCAGGAAGTACTGTCTGGACTTGCGGGAAGCGGGCCGCGACAGTTCGGGACTGGACTCGTTTTTCAGTATGCCGTTTTTGCATTTCGACGACGACAACGACGGTCTCCGCTTGTCGGCGGCCGCCCCCGGTAACCGCTGCTGTTGCAGCAGCAGCTGTCGTTGGTCGTCAATGCGCTTCTCAAGCTGCTTGGAATGTTTTTTCATCGTCGTCGTCGTCCTCGGCACCGGCGTCCGGCAGCAGCATGTGCGGCGTGAGTTCGCAGACGACGGCCGCGACGCGCGACGACCCAAACCCGGACGGACCGATGCGGACGCCACGCACGATTCACCACTGTCGGGACGACGGTGGCACTGCGCGCACAGGCCGCCGAAACCCATCCCCGTCAACGCGATGCGTGAGTGGTAGTAGTGGCGGTGGTGTGTGCGGCGGGCATGCTCACGCCAGATGGCACGTAGTGCGTCGGTGCCGGTGCGGGCAGGGTCGTTCCCGCCGCTGCCGCCGCCCACGCCAACGCCACAAAAGTCGTCGTTTGCCGATTCCCTCGCTCGCTCTCTCGGAGATTTTCGGCGTGCCCTCCCCGCCCCCCTCATGACCCGACATCGAATACATATTATCATCGCATATATACATACACCACATTATACGGAAAAACATTAGCGCTCGACGAACGCACAATATATTATATTAATATTATTATTATTATTATTGTACACGACGCGTAATCCTATACAGGGTGTTTCATCAACTATTCATCTTCCGCGTTGTTACTTTTAAGAGTTCATTCGAATTTCGATTTTTGTAACTTGTAGGGCTTTATTTTGGAATACTTTTGTTTTATATGCAATTTTAGGAGTGTCCTGAACGACACAAATTTTGTTTTTTTTTTCAAATGTGGACAAACCTTTTTTACATAACATGGTCTTTTTGAACTTTTTATTTCGATGTATCAAAATCAAAATTTGAACGAGTAGTAAGTGTTAATGTATATCAAACTTTGTTTGACAATAGTCCTAGAAAATTGTTTAGCAATTAAAATAATTGTACCTACCTACCTAATATATTTTATAATATATAGCCGCCATATATGCAGTATTCATTATCCTCAAATAGTTTTTACTAATTTTAAAATGTTAATAGATATATTATTTACTATATTTTTCAAATCGTATTATCTTTAGTAAGTACACATAAAGTTTAACTCACAAATTACTAGTTGGAATTATAGAAACATCATACCAGCATGAATCATTT
>WHPZ01582441.1:0-13391 GCA_016617965.1 Macrosiphum rosae | reverse complement strand
AATTATTGGAAAGCTATTAATGCAAAACCAAAATATTTTTTTTTTTATTATTGTGAGATAATAGTATAATACTATAATTTCAATATATTTAAAATAAATCGAAATAATATAATCTTCATATGCATGTAATATGTAACTGTTTTAATCAAATTGTATATTATGAAGATATTTCTCATGATAATTATTTTAGTTTCTAGATAAATTCTCGTTTTCTTCAGTTTGAAAATCAAAAATGAAACTTATACCACCCAAGGTAATCCCTCGGGTTTATTTTATTACAGACTATAATATAATATATTATTGATATTTAAAATCATCATCGAAACTTCTGACTGCAATTGTATATTTTTATAAAACCTAATAATATTTATCATATCAATCTTCAAATTTTACTAAAAAAAAAAAAAAACACTGTTATAAACGTATGTGGTATAAATATAGGTAAGTTTATAATATATAAAATATGATGTATCTTGGTGTGACTGTGACAAGGACATTCTGCTTTATTATTATTATTATTATATATATGTATGTACTACCTCTATATTATGTGGATTTCGTCAATTCGTGTGTTTCGGCAATCAGCGTATCATTCGTTTTGAAATTAGAAACTGTTATTATTACATAGAGCGCTCAGGTTAATAAATGGACGGAGAGGGTATGAGCCATTTTCCTTTAGATTAATCATCGCCGTTTGCTAAAGCGTCAAAACCATACATGAGTCTCAACTATATATATCTTCTACACCGCCCAGTCACATACTTCTGTTGTAGAATTACAAGACACTCTTACTCTTCTCACCCTCTTAAGCGAGAGAACTTGATTTTTTTTCGTGGTTACTTACTGGCGCTATAAATTAAAAAGTGAAAATAAAAGCAAATCAAATTAATTTCGGAAAGGTTACTATATTTAACCTTTATTTTGTTTTGTTTGTTTTTCTTAGAACTTAAAATCTAATACGGTTATTTTTGATTCCAAAGCTACACTCCGTTGTGTTTTATTTTTATGATTTATTTAAAACAAAATACAGAGGGAATAATATAACTCCATTAAAAATGATTTCCTTTTCTTTGGAAAATAACGATTTTAATTTTGGTTTATAGAATTGTAGTCAAAGCAAAACGTTTGTGAATTTAAATTAAGTGTTGTGTTTTAATTCCTTGGAGATTAATGTTCTTTACCCAATCATTATGTTGTGCATTTATTATCTTGTCACTAATTCGTTCTTACCTCTTTTTTAAACTTAATTGCCATGCACTACAGTTTTATCTTAAACTGTCCTTCTTATAGTTTAAATGTTCAATCTTTAATTTACACTATAACATTTTTACATAAAGATAAAAAAAACTTACATTTTCTATGAATCACGTTTCACAGGATTTTCGGGGAACCAAAATATTTTAGCGATTTATAACTTCTCCTGGATGTGGTCTAAGCTCTATAATTGTACAAATAGTTTCATTGTAGTAACAAATGTTTTGACTTGAGCTACTTTCACATAATTTATTTTATTGATGACAGATAACTTCTAAGTAAACTAAAATTAAGTAATAACTTGATACTTGTAGTGAAGAAATTAACATAATACTAAAAATCTATAATTTTTTATTAGTTTAATAGTTATTATTAAACAAGTAGGTATACACCTACTTATTTTTCATTTAGTTATTACACATTTTCATTATATGAAAAGAGATTTATTTATAAAAATAAAAAGATGAATTTCAATTTTATTTTTGTGTTCTTCGGTGCTGAGCTTTCAAAATTCAGCTGTGTTATAATTACAATTTATGCTTACAATTAGTTTTAAATTACCAATTGCGTTCGATAAACTTAGCAGGACCAACTATTTTCGGGTACTCTTTTGGGTAAATCTCGTGGGATTGAAATAAACTTGTTGTACACTAACTATTGATTTTCAAAAGTGAAGTTTAAATTTCACCATATTTTGGTGAATTTCCTCAAGTACCCATATCATATTTTCTGAACAATTTTCATGCCAGTGGACAAGATGTGAAGTGAGAAATAGTATAGGTATAAAACAAATATTATAATATTATGTTTATTATTTATCTTAGAATATTATTTTAAAAATATCTTAATAGGCACATATTTGCTGCAATGTTATAATACTTTTAGTCAGTGAATTTTAATTACATACTTATTACAAATTTTAGTACAAATTATACAATGTACGTTGTATTTTGACTTAAATTTTTTTAAAGCTCACACCGTGTACATAAATACAGTAGATTCAAATATTAAAAAAAAAAAGGTGCTCTGCTGTACAGTAGGTTACAAGTGGGTTACTGTATAATGGATGGTATTAAATTTGAATTCAATGATATAATATCATTGGATAAGAAAAACGATTCTGAGCGAAAACGGTTAGTCAGCCTATGATATTAAGAAGTTTATTTGATGATACTAAGGTAAATAAAGTAATTTATATAACCTATTTACGTAGAATCTTGTTTTAAATTTTCAATTTTTAGCTATAAAAGTTGAACATTTTATACATTTTTAACTACAAAATTATTATTGAATTTTAAATGTGATAAATTTTGTCAAAATTTGAACTTTAAATGCTTATAAAAAACAAAATTTTGCCTATGTATTTTCAATATTTTTCAAGTGCTATTGTAACAATATATCAGGAGCTTTGCATTCAATTTTCACGCTTTTCTACCAACCAAATAAAATGTTATTGATATTTATAGAAAAAAAAAACTAAAAATGTCCGTAAAAAGCTCAAAATAACTCAAAATATTTGAAAAATTTTATCATGTATAGAAAATGGAAATATAAACAACCAGTGAAATTTTCATGTATTATATACGTTCATGTTTTCTAGACTAACAACAAAAACCAAAATCGATTTTGTGTAAAAACTATTTAGCTTAAAAATTCCAGGTTTTCTTTAATTTGTCTTTTGTTTCTCAACGCGCTTTTGAAAACTACTGGAAAAATTTTACTTTTGACTCCCCAAAGTACCAATTAGATTTACTTTCCTGTCAGAAAAGATACTGTTGAAGAAAATCCAAGCACGTTTACTGTCCTAAAAGGTGATGACAGACACAAAAAAAATAAAAAAAACACACATCATTGTAAAATCAATACATTCATCGTTCCACTCAGATTCTAAAATAAGTTAAAATCCGTTAAATCTTTGTTTATTATACCATTACAGCTTATAATTTAATAATTAATTGGTGGGTAGGTACAGATAACGAAAACTCTAAGAAAATTTTAACTTGAAATGTGATTAATACCTCGACAGAAGTTTGAATAAATGCAATGATTGTTATTAAACAGACAACTGCATTGCGGATGACAGCAAGTCTCCACCGACGTACAAGTTAGTACAACGACATCCGTACATACCGGAAACGTAACTGCGAATCGTTCCACACTTGTAATCGAACAAAGGGTTTTTCCTGCACTAAATAATATCGTACCTACAATAATATATACAGCAAAGAATATTGTGCAGTTTTATTCTTCAGTGTATAATTTTTCATAATAATATATTACACTCGACACGGTTTTTTTTTAAATTACAAAATAGATACTATGCCTAATTCACAACGATACACAATATAACACTTTTAACTATTATACAAGCAACTGAATGAAGTATATTTTGTTACAGCGGCAAGGTGCATAATTAATTTGTATGCGATAGTTTATAAAACAACAATAATAAGCCCATGTTTATTGGTGGGTAGTTCATAATAGTTATAATTTATTATTTCCCTATAACTATATACATAATATAATATGTATAATGTAACGTAATAATTGAGAACAGATGAATTATTCTCGGTCGAAGATACTCGAATGTGATTCACTCGAATACGATAATAATTTATAAACATTATTTCACATACTATTTAAAATGAAATTCCGCGATATAGTGGCGGAAAAATTGTTTGTGGATATCAAGTCATACCATATTACCTATTTATTTGTTTTATTTTAATAACTGCATCAGTTATGCTTTTTATTGATACACAGTCTATATTATAGTATATTTAAAATAATATAATATGTATTAAAAAAAAAAAAATAATTTATCACTCCAAATATAAATATCCTCGCTGAATACATATTCACGTTGGTCAGTTGAATTTAGTGATTTAATAAACAAATTACTTAATCAGTACGAATTCTAAGTTCGAATCAAAGGCTTTGACATAAGGCGCACTAAATACAACAAGAAACCAAATAGTTTAAATTATCTATTAAAAATCATGACGTGTAGGTAATATACTTAATATATTATGTTAAGAATTAAAAATAATACTTTTATAGTTTTCAGAAGGTCGTTAGACAATATATTTCGTTGATATATCATATTAAAATCACTGCCAGAATTATACTCGAAATATTATTATATTATTTCAATACATTTAATTCAATAGAAAGTTATATTTTATTGAAGTAACACAACATGTTTATCATAATGATGGAAATTTAATGTATAAGATTGAGTATACATTTTGTTTTTATAGCATCATGCAGAACTCATCGTGTATATATTTTATAACCAATAATTATACTCTATTGTGGCGTATTTGGATGAATAAATAAACAAATGAATAAATAAAAAGCATATTAAAATATTTTCGGTTTAGGATCGTTTTCCAAATGCGATATTCTCTTTCGAATTAAAACACTACACTAACCCACGACGCCCACCCAAATTTGTATTTGCTATTTACGTGCAGCGAATTTCCGCTTTTTGAAGATTGTTTTTACTTTAAGTACTCCGTATTGCCATAGGTTTTTTTTATAATATATAATGTTATAATGTGACATGTCATTTCAGATGATTCGTCAGACAATGTATAAGTTATGTTAATAATATTTTCGTCGAAAATGTAAAGAAAATTGTTAAACCGAAAATACTGGAATCGATTAAATTCATTGTGTTTGGTCTATTTCAAAGGTATATTGTGAAATCTAATTATTTAAAAAAAAAAAATGCATTGAATATTATTAAACATGTTATAATAATTTTAAATGGTAATCTGTTAGCAACGTATTTTTTTAATATCTTATTATTTGTTCATTTAAAACAAGTTAATCGTAGTTTGCAATACCAATATTTTGAGTGCATTTAACCATAATATTTGTTAAACTAAAGTACAAGTTTGAATGCAATTGAATACAATTAACCAGAAACAAGACAATTTCAATTGTAATTGGCAATGACTAATTACTATAATTTCGTTCTATTTGCTTTCCATTCACCATTATTCACTTTTCTTTTTAATTTTTCCTGCATTCTCTCATCTAATGATATTTGTGGTGACCAATGAGGATATAACGCTAATGAGATGGTTTTAGGGTAGCATAGGTAGTTCTCTACGAATGAGCCTTGTAGCTATTGACCAAAGCACTCTATTTGGTGGTAAAATAATTATTTTCCGCACCGACATTTATGGAGAAGAGAAATTAAATGGAACTTGTGTTGTAGATGATTTATTCTAACCACTACCCTCTAGACCGCTACCACTAGGTACCATTACTATAACGCACCAGATGACTTATTTTAAATGACAGGTCCATTAGTCAGAAATACTCACATAACCGTATTTTGATTTATCAAATTCTATTTCTCAAAAGGAACTTTAATTAATGATTATCGTAAGATATATTTTACTTGTTTTATAAAAATTAAATTTTTAATTGTATATTCAGTAATATATTCACGAAAATTGTTCACTGATATCAAAAAAATCTGTGTAAAAATATTGAACTCGATTATTGTATAACCAATAGTATATTTAGCTCTTATGAATGTAATGTTGACCGGTACCTTATGTAGTACAAATAAATACTATAACACACACGTATACATTTTTTATTTAAAATAAAATATATAAGTTTGGTCTTACAGTATTATATTTTTTTTAAACGGTCTATACAAATAGATAAATAATTGAGTAATTCAATTTCGAAATAAGTTTTGATAGTCAATAATTCTTCAGCTATAGGTAATATAGGTAACTTATGAATAAAATAGCAATCGTATAACAGCCGGATGCCGATATAAAACATTTTAAAGTTGGTATTAAGGTATAAGTTTTTTATGCGTTTTCACAGAAAACAGTTTGCGGTAATATAAAAACTCAAATAGCATCATGCAGCACATATTATCTACATTGAAAAGCAAACTAAACCTGTATGATAGGTACTTCAAATAGGTAATTTTTAAACATTTTCACTGGTTTTTGGAAAATCATGAAGAGACGTTTAGTTTTTATTATACATGATGATTTTTGAGAAACCAATCTATAAATATAACTCTATAAAATACTATATCAACTTAAATTCCCATAAAAAATTATCACCCAACTGATTATATACTAATAAATAATAACAAGTTACATATAAGATATACATAAGATGTTTTATACCTATATATAGAATGACTTGTCCTGAGTGATTCATCATCGTCTAGCCTGAACTGCTGAAGCTATGAGTATGAAATTTAGTCAGTAGTTTCATTTTATGATGCAAAAAACCCCTGAGTAATGATTTTTTCAAAATTAAACTTTACGGGAGTTAAAAGGGGTAAACATGGAAAAAATTATTGACTGATGCCCTGACTGATTCATTTGCTTTATCACCAATTTCACTGTGTCTATAATCTAACGCAGGTAGATTGCTTACCTCATTATATACTGTTCGCATAACTATAAGCGAGACTCACGGGAAACTCCACGTGAGATGGCTAAAAATTAAAGTATAATATGATTTTGCTTCGATATGCACAGGGTCTACAGAGAATTACATCTAAAAGGAGTTAATTGATCAAAATTTTAAGGGCAACGCCGGGTTATATGTAATACTTGTACAGTTTTAATTTTGTATTATACAGCTGTTGTATATAAAATCGTATTATACAGGTTGTTTGCAAAAATAAAATATTATTTGATATTGTTGGAAAATTAATTTAAAACTTAATTATTAAAACTATTTCTAGTCACTAGATATATCAAAATTGGTAGTATGACTTAAAATATTACTTTTATTATTGTGGTTTGTAAAACAGGTTGAGTGTCATGAGACCCAGTTTTGGACTGAGCTTCAAGACTGCCAAAAATGATTTTACATTTTTTTTTCATTGTCATGTGTATAAAATTGAAATATATTTTTGATATTTTGTGGTTATATATTTTAAATATGTCTTAAAAATAATAATAATTGTAGGTTTTCGCTATTCTTATCAAAATATAGTGGACAAATTGAAAATAATGAATTTAATGATAACTGATAAGGAACCGATAAATGAGAACCAATTGTGGATATAATTTAATAAAAATATAATATTAGTGAGACCCAAATGTGTTGAAATGTAAAAAAAATCACTAAGAACCAAATTTGGGTCTCTCGACAACATTGGAAAAATCTAGAAAAATCTACATGACGCTCAACCTGTTAAAATGTTTTCTGAAATTATTTAGCCATTTTAATATTGGTGATAATATACAATAGTTGTTGATGTGAAACATCTTTATAACCTGTATTCAATATTTTCCAATAGTTTAAGGTACAGCAAGGTTCTATACGTAATAGGCAATACTATAGTATAATACCGGTATACTACTGTGTCATATAATAAAAAAAACCTTATTTTAACGTCCCTTGAAGTGCGTGTAAAATGTTTATGTATATTAGGGTGTTCTTAAATGAAATCAAAAAACGTTTAATATTGTATTACCTACTACTTTTGGAAGTTTTTTGAATGATGATGACAAGATAAATCATTGTAATATAGTATGTTTATATACCAGTATAATCGTTTATTAATCGTACAGTTATTATGAATAATATAAATTATAATAAAGCGCTTATTACCGTTCAAGAAATATAATATTTAGATACCAAATGTATAAAACACTAGATAGAAATTTCGTACTATTTTACTTTGAGCGCATAATATATTTTATGAACTATCAAAAAATATTTGAATAACATCATATTATTATAATTTATTTTTGTAATAACGTTAAATTCAGCTAATGCTTTACGTTATTAATGTGCGTACGAAATCTAAAAATATTAAAACAAAACAATTAATATAATATTTATGTGCAAATACCAAACAGAAGTAATTGTCATTAGTTTGTATTTCTTATTTGGAATTTGAGAAAAGAAAATTTTCTCGGAGATCACAAACTCAGAACAGAAGGGTTACCAATACAATTAACAATACAATTATAATATACAATCACATGTTATTAGTAAGTGACTATTATTATAGCACTTATTATATTCCGTACTTATAATATACTATAATGTTTTAATCGCTTACATTTTTTATTATTTTGCGTTTCATTGTAATCTGTGAATACAACGATGATAACATAGTTATACGTCATACATCGACGGCAAAACATAATAATACTGTGAAAATGATTCGTGTCCAAGTTCAGCCAGCTGAGCAGTCTAAATAATATTAAATTTCATTATTTTGGTTCTGAAATCTGAAAACCGACCGAAAATGATTTTCGCCAGCTCAGCTTTTTATTCGACGAACAAGTAATAATATAACGCTTCAGGTTAACGGGGCTTCACACGAGGAAGTTTTGTTGACTATTGTACGGTAAACAGTAGAGTATAGAGGACGGGGTGTGTGATAAAGGGGGCGAATAAGGGGGGAAATGTGTACGTATTATAAAACAATGAGAAGAGGTAGCAGCGATGGCGCGTGGAGTGTGTGAGTGGGAGAAAAAAAATGCTTGCTCGGTGTGAGAAACACGTGTGAATAATGTGTAGGGCGAAAGGGTCGCAAAGGAGAAACACGACTGCAACAGTCACGGGTGCCAGACAATACTCCGATACAACAATAAGTTTCCGTTGATTTAACGATGCGACCGTAACAAAGCTCACGAACCCTTGTACTGGACAATTAAACGTGTGACCCTGGTAATAATACCGTGAGCCCCGAACACTATAAAGTTATTACAAATATTCCGCGGCCGAGACCATATAAGCATTGGCAGACAGAAAAATAATTAATACAATAGTAACATTTCAAAGCGTAGATATATGTTTTTGGGGTGTTTTCTTTATTCTAACCGATTTTCGTTAACGTTTTGGTTATCTCCATGTTATATTTGATGTGAAGTGAAAAACCGAATAAGTCGGCTGCCTCCGACCAGAGATTTGACCAGACCATAATCTTCAAACCGAATTTTCGGATGAAGGGTAAAATGTAAAGAAAGTCATTATGGCAGTTTTATTTTTCCCCGAATTATAAATACAATTTTTATTTTGTTTTATGGTCGAATAAAACTATTAAAATGTATTTATTGTATGATTATACAGTACGCCCATGTGTTTATAATATTATTATGGAGGCAATCAATGCATAGTAATTTTCCACATGAAAAAAATATAATATTAAACCCTAAGTATACCTACGAGTAATAATAGTATCGATTATTTTTAAACATTTTTTGAGTAATATATTTGGTCAAAAAGACATTTCTCGTACCTACGTTTTATTGCATCGGATTAACATTAAAAATTCAAAAACATGCTACATAATGATTTAAAGTAGGGTGAACGATGCCCTTTTTGCCCATTTCTACAGGATTGAGTTTGCCTGCAGCTGCAGACATAAAAACGATTCACGATCGGTGTTTGCCAAACTTTCATATGAAACTTATTATATGATCTTCGAACTCTCGTTCGTAATATTAAACACGTTCAAACGAATAGTTACCGTTCATTATGTACTGAATAATATAATATAAGAACTGTGCAATATTTAATCTGACCGATGAAAAGTAAACGTCAAAAAACTTTCTTATCGAATAAGACAAACAAACTAAATATGCTATGCATGCTTCGTATTGTTTATAATTCGAAGTGGTGTTTTAGCATAAAGTAAGATCGCAATGTAAATATCCTTCGAAACTAGGTCGAAAGATTAGTAACGATATAAAAACATAATTATAATTACAGTTTATTATAGTTGTACAGTAGCCTGTAATAATATAATATAATAATTTGTAATATAAGGCTCAGTACCTATAGATATAGTTATTATTTGATTATCTATATTATTATATATATTTTTTATTGTTATTATGATATTGCTATGTTTGTTAATATTTTACATTTTTTATATTTTAATCGAACACATAGGTATTATTAGGTACTACACGTCATCTACATAATAATGATAAATAAACAATAACTTATATTAAATTAATTTGTAAAATCCCAGGTTCCCGAAGAAATGGGAAAATATTAATTACCATAAGTTTCATTACAATATGGTTTCGAATATATTTTCAGCCAGAATGGTTTTGTTCCATGCTTAGCGGCAAGTGTTGCATTCCGTGAGATTAAAATTATTGTGTGTTCATGGAAAAAAAATAATGTGTCTTTTACTAAATTGTGTGCTTTAGGTTCATTAGACAAACGTAGGATTATGAGTTTATATTTTTTTCATTTTATTATATTTTATTTTATGTTTTTACACTATAATAAATTGGTTTAGTTTTTTTAAATATGTCTAACATTTTTTTATTGGAGTTGTTTTGTTCTGAGTAAATTGATGACTGGTCAGAACTCAGAACATCCTCGATTATTGTCTAATATGTGTTATGAATTCAATTTTTATATATTTTTCAGCATTTCGTATTTGCTCTGTTCGTTCTATGTTATTCGAAAACATATTTAATGATGTTAATCAAATTTGTTATATATTTCCTTTTTATTTTGTATTTTGAGAGGTTCTTAAATTTAGAGTTTCGGGTATTTCTATAAATTTAAAAAACTGATTTAGATGTCGACGAAAGGGTGGAGAGAGGGAGTTGAATGGCTTTGAAACAGAAGTTTTGTTACCATTCATATTGCTATAGTATCAACTTCTATCGGGGTCATTTTCTTGGGTGGTGTTAGTGTTTAACACTAAATTAGGGAGTGTGGTTTTTGATTTAACAATACATAGCTGTATGTAGTTGAATATTAAGTGGTTTACTTCTTCGTTTGATGTGCTTGAATATTTATAAGTTTTTTCCGGGCATTGAGAGGTAATGTGAGTACCAGTGTGACCTTGGGGATTTCCATAAGAAACATGTTGTGAATCATCAAATAAAAATAGTTTGTAGTTCTTCTTGCAAAAAAGTAATTAAACTGCATAGTGGTAGTCATTTGGTACTATAAATTTGTTTTTAACGACATCAGATAGTATACCGATTTTTTTTGGGGTGGATTAAACTATTTAAAAAAGTTTATGCAAAATTTTGTTGGTAGCAAATCGTGGTATGAAGAGTTTCTATAGGTCAATTATTGGAGACATTTTGGGATGTATATTTTTATAGGGATGACTTTATAGAAATTATAATATTTTTATAGTGGGATGGTTTTGAGTGATTTAGTAGTTTGAATTTTACTATAAATTTTTTAGCGTTGTTCCTATGTATAACGGTTGACGAATATATGGACTTTTGAGAATGGGATGTTTTTTCTAGGATATGCAGGCTTTGGCCAGCTTTAGTGATATGACTACGTATTATTTGGTTATTTTGAGTTATAATAAATATAATCATTTCACCTATATATGTGAGCAATATAGTATATTACTATCGAAAGCTAATTAAAGGCGGCACTCGCGATAAGGTACGAGTACAAAGTTGCACTGAAACTGCCTTAACTATGTGTGCCGTATAAATATTATAATATTTAATGTTTTTAAGTATACCTGAAGTAATTTAAGATCTTTAAATTTCCAATTTCTGCTTCGACAGCTAGGTCATTAGCATAGCATTATAAACATAATTACATACATTTATAATATGGAAAGTAGAGAATTTAAGATCTATTTACTATAGAATACATCAAAAACAAATATTTATTTTAAAATCAGATACCTAATATAATAAAATATGTAATTCAATGTGTTTAAAATATAACGACTAGGCATGTTTATTTCAAAGAACGATTTGAAAGGATTATAATGTAGCATTATGGTTTAAAATATAAGGTGCCTCTAAGGATTATCTTTATAGGATTTCAGCTGTTTATATGACTCCTATGGTATTTTTTTTAAATCTGATAATCCTTTGAACTCATCTCATTGTTTGTTGGTGAACTTTTACCATCCTCTACTACTTTAGGTGGGTAACAGATATCCAACAGGAGCTAAACTCTGTAAGCTTAGTTTATCCTGATATTCAATGACAACCGATGTAAACAATAATCGATTATTCTCTCTTTTTTTTGTTGTTCTAAAACTTTTAACTTTAAAATATCGAAATAATTAAAAATTTTAGAAATCGTAACATTATTTTGTGGAAATTGTTTACTACTTCTTATCAACTTCATAA
The DNA here is from genome assembly GCA_016617965.1 of Macrosiphum rosae. Lineage (NCBI taxonomy): Eukaryota > Metazoa > Arthropoda > Insecta > Hemiptera > Aphididae > Macrosiphum > Macrosiphum rosae. Next base: position 1,035 of record WHPZ01582441.1, on the reverse strand, counting down.
AGTTTTATTTTCAATATCCTTAGATTGGAATTAATTTATATTCCTTCTATCTTAAAATATTAATTCAAAACAAAAGTAATTATAGAATGTGTAATTTTTTATACCTACGCACTTAACATAAATAAAATAAAATATTGATTTGAAATATGCATAATATAATTTGTAATGCTGACTAGCTTTGTTTTATATTCCGGGGAAGGAAACTATTGGTAATGACGTGTGCTTTATTTTTATAACACTTTTTGATGCAATAAAAATCCTTCAACAAAAGTTTATGCGTCCATAATTTGAAAAATGAATACCACAGATGGTACTTTAGAGAATTGTCTTTAGAATATATATCAGCGATTTTTAAGAAAATCCACAAAACATCATAAAAAAAGTTAAAAACACGAGTATAGCTGTTTTTTTAAATGTTCAATACTTGTTTAATGATTTATCTTTGTGATATATTTAAACACACCTTCCTAGTTATCCATTGATTACTATATACTATATTAACCAAACTTTATAAATTATATATTTAAAATTATTATATAGATATTTTCTACTTAATATGTTGTGTATCAAAATCATTAAATAAAATACCTACTAATTGTGAATTTATCTGTTTCGACTAAATACATATTTTATTGCTTATTATATTATATTATTATGGTTAACAATATAAAATAATTACAAAATACCGATCAGTTTTATAACATTGTTCAAAACCATTTTTTATGAGTTTTATTCAAGACTGTTGAATGTATTATACATTTAGAGTGCGTGAATGGAGAGTGGAAGTGTTATTTTTAATATTTAATATTTGCAACTTAAATCACATTATTTGTAAATTAAAAATTCCATGACTTTATTATCATCTCCTCGGATTTCCATTGGTTTTAAAAGTTTATCGACTTATTTTTTTTTGAAAGAAAAATAAGTGCCAATGCATTTTTAGTATTTCTTGTAACCTCATTACCATATATTTTATAGTATTTAGTATTTACTGAACTCTTTAGCTTTAAAATTACAAAATATTACTATAATGTT
>WHPZ01582440.1:12878-30151 GCA_016617965.1 Macrosiphum rosae | reverse complement strand
ACCGCAGTGTTACTAGAACAATCACCGAAATCCTTAAATTTGTCGTCGTTTACCACATCAAACAGAAGTAACGGGTTGTCTCCACACGGATTTGAGTGGTACTTGTCACGTTGTCTTCGTCGCCAAGTAATTATTAATGACAGTATTGTTGTGTGTTGTCTCTCGTCAAAAATTCGTTTGTAAAATATTGTGTGTGATACTGTTCGAAAGCCTACGTACGTATACACACAGTTGTTCCGAAGTTGCCTATACACCGTGCCGGCCAATGGGTATGAATATTGAATAATAATAATAATATTATTTTGTTATTAAAAAAATATATTAGGTTAAAAGCACTGGCGGATCGTATGCGTGTGCTGTGTACGCACGACATACACTTCACAAAATGAAAAAAATTATTTTTTTATATATTAATAATTCTATATATTTTTATAAAAAATGTTTTAAATTTCATTGTACTAATTTAGTGCTTCGTAATAATATAATATTTTGTGGATATTTTTCCAAGTTCATTAACCATTATTCATTAGGATTGATTAATCCGTAACACCACGGCCCCGACGCGCTATAGTCCTAGTCGCTTATATCTATAAGTCGCTATAGTACACGAGTACCTCAGTACCTTGTTTATTATGTAAGCACTAAGCAGTATGAAAGTAGGCGATTGCATAAGGGTGCAGACTTTCGGCGACTGCAGTTATTTATAGTTCTTATCGATAATAATAATAACAAAACATAGAACGCTTATGGTCGTATATTCGTCACTACTCACTAGTGTATGCGGGATCAGTATTGCAGCATACGCTATCGTTGACAGTCTATTATAAGTTATAAGGTGGATTAATTTTTAAAAAGTGATTTACTTTTTATTTATTAAATATAATATTTTGTTATGTACTAGGTAATATAATATATTATATTAATGAATAAGTAAAACTTTGTATGTTTAAAGAAAAATTTTAAAAACAGTATAGGTGGTTTGGGGGGCACAGCCCCCAACGATTCCATTAACTTACTATTTCAACGCATACGCTAAGCTGAAACTCACGCTACGCCACTGATTAAAAGATACATTTTTTCATATTGACTACGTACCAATACATACTCTTTTTGGAGAGTTTAGATTCATTTTTTTCCTATATGTACAATTATTATTGTGATTATAGTTATTTGAGTTGGTTCCGATGTAACATTTAAATAAAACAACATTAATTCTCGATTTGTGTAAGCAGAAAACCCTAATAATAGTTAATTTGTTTAATATTTGTATTTACACTTATAGTATAATAAATTATATTGTTATTTACATTTAAAAACAACTGTTTACGGATCGGTATTCGGTACATTTCAAAATTAATATTTTTATTATAAGCTTTATAAGAAGCGAGTTCACTTGACAGTTTTTGACACAACTAATAAATAATATCTCCGTGAATTACGTTTCCGAAGAAAAATATATCAGATAATTTAGGTAAAATATTTTTCAAATTGATACGATTCTAAACATATAATATTTTTTATAACTTTTTACTCTCCTCTCCTTCACTATAATATGCAATGAACGTGATTATTATTCATTTGACATTTGACAAAGGTAATAATTTATAAACATTTATGTTTAACAATTTTTTGATAGGTAAGAAAACTAAGCAATTTTAATGACATGTGACAGCTATAAATAACGTTTAATTTCATACACACACATAAACAATAAAACATAATTTTAAATATTGTATAATATATTAAAATATAACTCTTAAATTTCGATGCGTTCTATGATTTATTTTTTATGATAGGTAACTAATAACTAATAAGTAATTACTATATAATTATAATTCAACTAGAAATAAAATGCTTAAATTAATCGATTACCTACACTGGCTACTGATAGAACAATATAACATTATATGTGTATGAAGTTGAAGTATAAGCACATAATCTTGTTTTCCAATATTATGACTACATTATAGATTAAATTGAACTATCTACTGATTGTATAGTATCGTTATTAATTATTATTTACTAATATATTATACAGTTTCGTATTTAAAAAGAAAATAACAAACGTGAATTTAACATCATAAATCATAACTTATTAATATTTAATAACAAAAACTTATTTTTATATAGTTTATAAAATATATTTTAAATATTTAAAAAAAGTATAAAACTTGAAATTTGTAATTTTGTAATGGCATTTATGATTATTATTATTTAATCGTTTTCGATGATATATAAATGTGAATTAGGTCAAAAGTGGCGATAAAAAATGTAGAATATTAATATTCAAGTATGAAATTGACAGGTTGGAAGAATACATAATTACTAGTCATGGGCAGTGATATGTTAGAATAATTATTGTATCAGTAATTTAATAATGTCAATTCTTAATCTATATATTTACATAACGCATATGTAATGTATAAATTACATAGAATAGCACTGTTCTCAACATCATCACATCAATGTATGAAAATAACCTAATATTCTAACCATAAAATCTATAAATGGATAAAATAGTTTTAAAAATTAGTATTGATTCTTATTAAAAATTAAATTTAATAAATTTGAATACAGCAATCACTTAGACATTTATAAAAATACTAATTGAATATTTTACTTTGGTTATTATGCAATAAACGGTATTCATAATTTATAACGATTCGTGGTTTTATAATTATGTAGTTCGTGATAAAATATTTTCATTTACTCATAAAGACATAACTGTATTTTTGTTTAAGGTGCAAGTGAACATATTTTGTAGGTAGTACTGAAGATAGATATAAAAATGTTGAGAACCACAACTATAGAATACTATTGAAAATACATCATTAAAATACACCTATAAATTGCATAATATAATATATACTTCATGTAGGTATATTTACTAGACTACAGCATGCAGGTAATCCACACTCATATCTACCTACAATATAATATGATAATAACTAATAATTAATAACCGATTAAATATAAACGATCTTTATATAATAAATTAAATAACGATTTTTTTTTAAAACTTAAACCATCCGCTATTTTCGTCTTTGATCTTTAACAACTCTTCCAGAGCAAATGATCCTTTGCGTCGATCATGGTCGTGTATAGAATTTCTGATAGTAAAAATAAAAAAACAACAACAATTAAAATATTATATTAATTAAAAAACAGCTAAATCAATAATATGTTATTCAGGTTCAGTTTCACGAGTTCATAAAAAAACTTACATGGAAACTCTTGTTGAAGACACCGTCAGTCTGTTCATGGGATAGCTGCGCCTGATGGTCTTCGCGTGTTTCTTCAGCTGTTTCTTCTGCTGCAGCCATTTATAGAAATTTTTTTCGTTTTCCGCCCTCTTCTTCTGCTCTTCTTCGTGTTTCTTCTGTCTCAACTCTTTCCTCCGCCTCTCTCGTTCCATTCTCGTGTTGCGCCTCTCCAACAGTTGTTCAGCTGACAGCCCGTACTCGGATCGGAGGCCGTTGTAACCCGGCAAACGGGGACGTTCGCCGCTGCCGGCGGCGGAGGACTTCTTGTTGGTACCTCCACCGTTCAAGCTTGTCGGGCTGAGTTGCAGTTCTTCCCCAGCCGTGGACTGTTTTTTTTTTATCACTAACTTCGCACCCTTGTTGTTGCCGGACTTGTCCGCCTGAAATTCCAGAAACAAATCTGCGTTTGGCGTCTTGGTTATTCGGGGCTTGGCGTTTTGGCCGTTTTTCGCCGCCCTCAAGTTTATGTGGAAGAATCTATTCGCAGACTTTTCGTTGCAGTTGTTCGAAGAACTCGTTTCGTCGACTGCCTGTCGATTATTCTTACTGTTCAGCGGTTTGAGCTTACCCTTTGGGTCCATTTCAAAGTAATATGTCACTCGAGCCTTGTTGTTTTTATTTATATTATTATTATTAATATTGCTGTTGTTGTTATTATTGTTATTGTTGTTACCGTTGCTGCAGTTGATAATCTGCTGCTGAATCTGGGCAGACGACGGTTGGACCTTTTTCTCAGATGTTTTTATATTTTGCTTGATTTTTTTTTGCACGTTCCGCAACGATGCGAAACAACCGACTTTTTTCATGGGCTTACAGTCGACTTTCCTGTCGTTCGACGCCCCCGCTACCTGCACAGCACGTTTACGCTCTCCGGTGATTTCCTTCAGCTTGTTTCTCAGCTCCTCCGCGTCCAGTTTCTTGGGAACGTATATGTTTACATCACCTTCTTCCAACAGCTTTTCAGCACAGTTTTCGTACATCTTGTATTGCGTGTGGGTGAACAGTTCCGGGAAGTACGTCACATGTTCGTCAATCGCCGATCCTTGGCGGGTCTTGTTGTTCCGGTCCATGATCGTCTTGAACTCGTCCCCGGACTCTATGACGTTTATGAACAACGGGTCGTCGGAGTCAGACGAAAAACTCCTGCTGAACGAAGTGCTTGAATAAGCTTTGTCATCTGTGTCTGTGTCCTGCGTCCTATCGGTAGCTGAACTGCATACCACATCGTTTTGGTCGTCTGCGTCATCGTCTCTTAACAAATCAATTTTGGCCAAAATGTCTTTATCCTCGATGTCATCGATTGGACGATCGGAAAGAATAACTTCGGCCCCTTGAAGTGTTTCCGTGCCGATCGACACTGTACCTATAAATATTATTAAGATGACTTATAATAATAACACTGAGAATAAACATCATCCATATAAGTCCTCAGATAGTCCCACAGTAAATAATATATTAAAAAAATTTTTTTGCTGATTTTTCATGCGGTATTTTTCAAAGAGGTAAGAAAATAAAACTGTATTACCTACTGTTAACAAATAATATCACCATAATTTAATTTAAATTAATACCTACTATAATATTTAACCTTTAATAAAAATCAATATGTATATATATTATTTATTGCTTATAAATTATGTATAATAATATGGTATTGGTACTATAACAGTGTGGTTTAATATATAAAACCTAACAGAAAACGACTAAACATATGTTAGGTATAAAATAAATTATAATTTTAACCTTTAACAATATAAACCGAAGTACTAATAATAGGTACTATACTGTACTGTCAAAATATAAAAAACCGGGAGCATTATAAATAGGTAATTTATTGTATTTAGGTTTCAGTAGACATTCAAAATAACTTGTAAGTACCTATATATCTATATAAAAATTAAAAACATAATAAACGTTATAAAAATTATAAATGACTTTTGTATAAGTTAAAAAAATAATTAATAACGCTCGTCCCCTTCCTATATAATCAGTGCTCATTTAAAGGTGGGTTTTACTTCCGTAGACATTTACCGTACATAATATAAGCATGTGCTCATTAAACATACGAAGTATTATATTGTCAACGCAAACACGGAAAACGCCATACCAATGTCTTCGAAACTGTCCAATACCACGACAGTGTTGTCGAACTTGACTTTACCCGGCACGTTCACAAATTTGCTCTCGCTGGCGTTTGCTAATTCTCGGTTTGCTTCGTATATTTTCGATCGCAGATCGTACGGTTTGTCGGACGGCTTCAGTACTGTGCCAGACGCGAAATACACTTCTAAAGAGTCACACCGTATACACATTAAAAACTAAAATGAGGGAATAGGCCATAAATTAAAAACAAAACAAAACTGTTCAAACAAATGCACCTTTTTAAAAAAAAAATTTTTTGCAATACATTTGATAACGTTGTTTCATTTTTAACGTACCTATTAAAAATTAATATTTTATATTAGACAACAATACTTACTTATGAAGTCTTCTTCGTCGTCCACATCATAATCGTTTAATGCAGTTCCACCGGTATTCGACGCCACACGTACTGACGATTTTGAGTCCATAAAAGAACTACTGTTGTTTTCGGAAGAAATAACTCTTGTCGGGTAACCCGAATCGTAAATATCGAACGGTAAGTTTTCATTGCTCTCATTTTCGATGGTTTTTATTTTTTTCCCCGAACTCATTTCCTTCAATAATAAAATTTAGTTAGCTAAAAAATATTATCAATATCAATACGTCTTAGATCGATAGTAATCTACAACGATTAATTATGATTAAAAACAATTATATAACTTTAATAAGTTGAAATGAAGTGGTAATTATTGAATTGTCTTAATTTTGTAAGTCGAAAAATGTTGCGAGGTACACATTTTATCGTTTTTGTAATTTTTTTATAAATCAATTACAGCGATATTTTACGTATGAAGAATATAAAACATTTAAACAATATAGTTATTATTCGCATTTTATATTGAATTGCTGATATACTTTCATAAATCTTAATAATTAATTTCAACGATTAGAATAATTATTCATTACTCATTAGTCATAAATATTATTGGGATCTAACACTTTAGGTATTCAATGACTGGTTTCATTAGTTTTATTTCAAAATCGAATACAATTTAATATATTCTTTGTATAGTGTAAAATATTTGCTCCCCATGAGTTGGTTATTGGTATATACCTCTTTATGGCCATATAAAATATTCAATTTTTTTTAAAATTTTTTTTTCTTCAAAAATATATTGCCGAGTAGGTACCTACGAGAAGGTAATTTATTTAGAAAATGTTTTTTATAATAATATAATATACCAACTCTTATGTACATATTTATTTGTTATAAAGATAATATTTTCCAAATAATATCATACTATATAGATACATAGTAGGTTGTAGGTACATACTACTATAAACTAAATTTTACAAAAATTTTGTTGCGGATTTTTCATTTAATAAACGCGTGTATACTTCAAACCTAACCTATACTTGTAATGGTTTTATTATAGACTAAAGTCAACTTTCAGGCCTCACTTCAGGTGCAGGTTAAGTAGTTTAAAAATAATATTAACTCTATTGTTAACAGTTGTCAGTATAGGTATTAAAAGGGTGACTAAAATATAAAAGTCGATGATACGATTTCATCACTATTCACGAACATGCATAAACCTGCAAACATATACTTTAATCGTTGTGTTTATACAAGTAGTACAAAATAGGTCGTGGGTGTGCGTGCGTGCATAATATTATGCGTGTGTATATTAACGTTGCCTACGTAATTGTGAGTACCTTTACAAATTAGATAATGCATATTGTATACCCACCTAAACCGAGAATAATAATGATTTTTTTTTCAATTCGTGAAACCAAAAATAAAAAACTAAAATAACAACTATTATTTCTCCACTTCTACACAGCTTATAGGAAAAATATCGTGAGTATTCCATAAAACGTCCACCACCTAAAAAATCAAAAATGTTATCCATGATAATTAAAAAGTAGACGTCCGTTGCTGTCCATGCATGATATATAAAAAAAAATTAAATATAATAACAAACAATAATAGCGGTAACAATAATAAGTAATAACTAATAAGTGGGTGCACAAACATAACAATATAACCACAATGAAAAAATATCTTTTAAAATAATATATTCTATGCAAATCAAATACAGTTTCAATTTCAGCATTTAGATAGGTACCTACGCCAACAATTATTTGAACGGTCTTAAAATATTTGCAATCTTAAATGTTATATTGAAGTTAAAAATTGTCTATACTTTATAGGTAGGTACATAGAGTGATTTTCACCCACAATGGTAATCCCTCATTTATTCTTAAAAGGAATTTATTAAAATTCTGATTTTTTCAATTTCTAAGTAGATTTGTGTATTCAAATTCACTATTATAATAAGATCATATTTTCAAATACTTACTTGAATTTCTATACAATTAAATGTGTGACCTGTTGTTATGATACAAACTTAATTTTTTCAAATAAGAACCACTCATTTTAATTGTAAATAGTTAATCTTTAAGAATTTAATTTTAATTTCGGTGTTTCTAAAGGTTCAAATTCGAAATTCAAACGAGTAATTTATGAGTTTTTAAACTTTGTGTAATTTATGTAGTGTTTACAATTTTACATAAAAAATAAAATAGTTTAAATATTTATTCTAAAAATTATATACTCGTAAAATGTTATTACTTAGTTTAGTTATATTATAGTACCTTATAGATTAGTGCTATGCTATCCGCTTCGCTGTGTCTGATTACCTGTGTGGCAGTACTTACGTATTTTACAATAATAATAATATATATTTACCTGCATACCTATATATTATTATATACGATATCTGGAATCAAAAATCGCACATATAGTCGTTGTGCAGATTTTCTTTTAAGTCAAATCAATCGCGTCAGACGTTCGCGTCTATATTGTAATATCATATAGACCTCCAACGGATGGGTTTAGTATAGTATGCGTATAGGTATAAACTATATAGGTAGGTAACCAAATAATATACACAATTGTAATGTTATCGAACTTCCGAACGAAACGAATGGAGTTGCAGCTGCATTATAGTAAATTTTACACTTTAGCGGTGCAGTTGTTATGCTGAGACCGGACGACTCTTCAGCGAAAAGGCGTTGGGATAATAAAATATTAATCTTTACAAATATCGGAGGAAAAACACACATGTATACACGCACACCTACGTACACAAAATGTTATTGTATAATTTTACTATGCGCACTCGACTAGTGTCAGTGACATTATCGTAATAAAAGTGTAATACATAGGAACACGTCTGCGCCTTCCGGAATTCAAACGATCGTCCCAATCGGTAAATATGTTTATCGGTGTTGCTTAGGCAACTTCAACCCCATACGTGATTTTTGTTTAATGTTCAGTCGGTTGGTTCGTTCAATCGTTCGTATCATCATCTACTATAGAATACGATGACACACAACACTATTACGATGATATTGATATTAAATATAGGCTTAGTCAGTGGCGTACTCAAATGATATACGGCCATAAAGGTACCATCTATACTATAATATTATAGCTATTAGGCGGGTTACGTAAACGAAAATCCATTAAAATGTCGGGGGGGGGGGCTAATATTTTAACATCGATATAAGTGGGGGCCGAGACCCATCCTCCCTCATTTCCGTCGTAGGGTAGGTACTGTAGCGGACACAGGCTCCCATATCTGTCGACTATCTCGTATAGTAAACGTTCATTAAGTGGGTGAGTCCCGTGACGTTGTACTTTGGAATTTTACAATAGATTTAAGTTAAAAATAGACAGAGCCCCAATAAAATAAGAAGTAGCCAAGGATAGCTAGTGACAAAGATGAGTTGGACCGGGATGATTTTATTTTTATTATTTATAGTTTAGAAAAAGTAGGTACCTATCTAAACAGAGCTAGAATATTTTTTTTTTCAAGCATGTTTTTAATTTTTCAGTAACATACCTACTGTGGTGTGTAAGTTTTTCTTAATGAGCCCGAGAAATTGTATGTTATTATAATTTATTATTCAGTGTTATTGTTATAATTAAATATATATAATATGTTATTTGATCCTTAGATCATCCTACTATGGAGTATGGACTATGGATATCGCCACAGCGTATTACTTTGTTGCCGATATTATAGCGACGAGTCTCCGAATTAGGCGATCGATGTGCTCATGGGCGATGCAACTCCTCGCATAATTATCCATAGGTTACTATCACAGAATTATTCTAAATCTTAGTTCGTAGTTAATTATATTATTATAGTTACTCGGCGACTCGTCGCTGATATCGACAACATTTTAGATTGTGAGCGGTGGTAATAATGTATTGATTTTACTCGTACAATGATATGTGTTTTTATTTTATTTTTATGTCTGTCATCACAGTTTGGGTGGCAGTGACACTACTTCGATTTTCTTCAACAGTAGGTATAGAGTTCGATGGGAAAGTGAATCGATAGGTGGTGCATTCGGGAAATCAAAGTTTAAAATTCAAAGCAAAAATTAAGGAGATGAGGTAACCTTTTGTTAGGTAAAAAGAGTGAAAATTTACTACAAGGCCCCTGATATTTTGTTACAATAGCAGCTGAAAAATATTCAAAATACACAGGCACAAATTTTTTTTATAAGCATTTAAAGTTCAAATTTTGAAAAAAATCATCAAATTTAAAATTTAAAAATAATTTCGTAGTTAAAAATGTATAAAATATTCAACTTTTATTGCTACGGATTGAAAATTTAAAACAAGATTCCAAGCAAATAAGTAAATAAATTACTTTATTCACAATAACATCATCAAATATACTTAGTAAATAGTATTATATTATATTATCATTGTATTCAAATTTAACACCATCCATTACAGTGACCCACTTGTAACCTAGTGTTGTACAGCAGAGCAACACCCACTTTGCCAGTTGCCCACCTTTTTTTTATATTGATTTAGTACGCTGTGGCATATTATCATCTAAGATTTGATCATAAACCTCATAATAAGTATAAGATCTATGGATTTGATCCCGTTTGTACCACTACTATACCACGATTTAAGATACCTAAAATTTAAGATATTATCTTAAATCGTGGTCCGTGCATTATACATTCCCGCCGAATTATCATTATGGTATAGACCGGGTAAACGTACATACATACATTCTTCTATTATCTATGTACTCAATATTGAGGTTGTTCTGTGGTTCTTCCAGTGATTTTTTTTCTTCCTACTTTCGTTATCACAGAGTGCGGCTGATAACAACAGTACAAAGTATAAACAACGAAATTGTTCCGAAAAAGACCAACAAGACGAAAACAAGACTGACACACCGACAGAATATTATTATAGCTGTTGCACTACAGTAACACTGAACTCATAGACAATAAACCTTAATTATTATTATTAGTTATTACACGTCGAGCAAATTCGGAAACTACGTATATTTCTTAACGTCGTCATTATGTTCCCAAACGGCTTTTGTCTTTTTTAAATTTTATTAATACCAAGTACAGACGACCGATTTGCATATTTAGCCGAGGAGACACGATGATCACTAAATTAATTTTGGCATATTTGGCTATGAACACCGTTGACACTAGCCATGCGGATGAGTTCAAATGCAAGAAGTTTGCCGACGGATCGGTCTATCCATCCAGCACCATCGAATCTACCAATCACAAATTGCAGTACACCAAAGCATTGAGTAAGTAATAAGTAATAACTGTTATTCTATGTAGTTGTGTGCATCCATACACGACTGACCTCAGGCCACGCCGACTAATATGACAATTATGACTGTTTTTAAAGCATCTCTTTGTTTTTAGTATCAAAACCGGCTCCCGATTGGAAGAGCACAGCCGTCATTAATGGCTCGTTGCAGGAGCTGAAGCTAAAAGATTTTCGTGGGAAGTATTTAGTATTCTTCTTTTACCCATTGGACTTGTAAGTATTTACCTTGGACCCTGCATCTTCTTCGAGCACCTAGTAATGATTTACATTGTTTTGCAGCACATTTGTTTGTCCAACAGAAATATTAGCTTTCAATGACCGTATTGAGGAGTTTAGGAGGATCGATGCCAATGTTGTTGCGGCATCAGTGGACTCACATTTTACACATTTGGCTTGGGTAAACACACCGCGAAAGGATGGTGGTTTGGGTAACTTGTCAATCCCCCTATTGTCTGACATGACTCATAAAATATCCAAAGACTATGGTGTTTATTTGAGCGATGTTGGTCATTCCCTGAGGTATTATCTAGGTGTAAAGCACTGTTGACAACAAAATTATTTATTTATTTTTGTTTGTTTCCATTTGTTCTAGGGGACTGTTTATTATAGACAATAGAGGTATTCTCCGACAAATCACAATGAATGACTTGCCAGTCGGTCGAAGTGTAGATGAAACTCTAAGACTAGTACAAGCATTTCAATATACAGATATGCACGGAGAAGTATGTCCTGCTAATTGGAAACCTGGAGAACAAACGGTAATATCAATGATTTATTATGATTATAGAATAGCTGAAATCTATTTCAATTTATATTTTTGATAATTTAAACATTTATTTTAAAATCAGAAACACATAAAAGAATCTTGATTAATTTTGTTGCCAACTATAATATTATCTTTCAGGATATACTTTTAGGGCACATTTTAACTTAATTTGTTTTAACAAAAATAAAATGAGTTCTTTTGAACTTGCAAATTGTGTAAATCTTTTATTAATTTTATAAACTAGTGATTTTGATTTAAATCTTGTGGTTATTTTTGTTAAATAATAATTTTTTAATCTTAGTAAGATGTAAGATTTGATTGTACATTTTGTTTCAACTGAATATTCCTTATCAGTCATCATAGGTATTCAAAAATATTGTTTAAAAAAAAAAAAAACAAAAACCACCCACCCTAAATATTTGTATATATAATATGTACAAAATAATATATAATATTTGTACACTGTAGTACTTGCAAAATATTTCAATGATTAAAAAAAATAAAAAAATTGCCATCTGCAATTTTATGTGTTTTTTGTTGTTGAACACTTTTACTAGCAAATGTAAATTCAAACATTATTAGTAAATTAATTTATACAATTTGTATGTTTCAGATAATTCCTGACCCTATTAAGAAGAAAGAATATTTTGATAGACTGATCGAATTATAACCCACCTGTGCGCAGATCTCTTAATTGCCAAAACATAATTATTTATAACTTATAAAGCATCACAAAGACACAAACATATAAACATTAAATAATATTTTTTTTATTTCAACACAATGTTTTATTTTTATTAAAATATGTCAATTTCTCACCAAGTATTGATGATAGAAATAATACACACTGACATTTCATGACACATACATATATTATATTTTTTAAGTATAAAAATGCATTTATTTACACAATAACATAGCATTTATAGCGTCTACAGTATAATAATATAATATAATAAATAGAAACATTACTAGTAACATATTATCAAAATACCGTTAATTCGATAGTTGCAGAAATTTTTAATGGACACACGTAAAATCGATTCGAGTACAACATCAATTAATATTATATTGTTTTAACACACAATAATAGTGTACAATAAAATGTATATAATATAATATAATATTATTCAGTGTAGTTAGGTAAGTATGTGAAAATATTGGTAACACACGACTGTGTATTATAATTACTATATTCCAGTGGCATTAAACGTCAACCAATGTGGTATAAAAAAAAAACTATACCAAGGAGTGTGACAATAATGAAATCGGATTTTTGTTAACACGTAATACATAATAATATATTACCCACGCACACATTTCAATTTCCATTCAAATGGATAGTGTCGTTATATTTACATCTCACCAACGTAATTCGGATCTCGGTAATGGCTTGCGTATTTTAACAACACACATGTAAATGAATTAGCTATCGATAATTAACAAGAAACCTAAAATCTAATATAATATATATACGAATATAATATGATACTATTAGATACTAATAAGTAATAATCTTTGTACACCGTTTGTACGACTTATATAATGTATAAATTAATAACAAAAAAAAAAAATTGACATTCATTATAATACTTATAATATTATGCTCTTTCAATGATAGAATATGTACCTTGCACTATCTAACCTGATGATGTCTCCGCAGACTATTCATTAAACATCAAAATAATCACGTGACGAGTGTGAGTATTACATCGATTCGCGACGCCTATTAATTTATTGTTAAAAATGTATATAATAAAATATAACTGTCGCACTTACAGAATATTTTTTTTAAAGTTAAACATATTATAATATAAAAGCTACAATATTAATACAAGTACTTAGTAACACTAACCTAATAATATAATAATAATAATAAAAATAATACATCGAGTTAATGAAATATAATCGTTGAAAATGCTTCGATTCATGAGATCAGAGAGAGAGAGAGAGAGGGGGGAAGTGAGCGATAATAAGGAGGCGGGAGATGGATTTCGACTTTCGAGTAACCTAAAGAATACTTGAAAATAATGTGTCGACCCGTCGTATAGCATTTCGTCATCCGAGTCGTGGACCACTGCTAAAGCATGCCCGGCCGGCCAACACGATATCCATACAACAACATCGTCTCAAATTGCCCAAGTCGTCGTGGATTCGGCGTACACAATAGCAAGTCATTGATATATTATGAGCTTCTTGACGTCATCGTCTCCGAAAACTTGGCCACCACCGAGAGAGGTCAACGGACTCCTGCAGTGGCGTGTCGAAGGTATTATTTTGGAGCCATTGCTCCTTCAAAATTGTTGGCTGGTGGGTTGCCCCCCCCCCCTGCCACAAAATACCTAGTCACCTAGGTATACATTTTTGCTCCTCGCCAAAAATGAGTTCAACACGCCACTGACGGACTCTTCGCCGGACTTGTGAACGTCCGCTCAAGTTACTCAACCGACAGCATACACGATGTACAACAGGTGTGTATGGTTATTTTTTCGTTGAAAGTCCTGCAGAGGGGGTGGCAAATTTTTTCTTACGCACAAAAAACGCGAACCGTTCATTTCCGTTTTTTTGCACACTCTGTCGTCGTCATCGGCTCGCGTCGGTAAAACACGGTTTGTTTCTGTCAAAACCGAATCGCCGGAAGCCGATATACCGAATTCGGTATATTGGCCACATAATAATGTTATAATTTGCCGTCGACTTTATAATATTGATATATACCGTCCGTTTTTGTCCGGCGACGACCGACCCGTATGACCTATCCTACAAAATTCGAATTAATTTTTTTCTCGCAATCTCTCGGGTTGCAGGCGAATTCGACGATAGGCAGCATTATCGTGACGCACGCCTCCGGTATTACATTATATATTCAGCTCCTCCTCGCTTATCGTCCGGAACGGAAACGGATGTTGCGCGCCCGTCACCGCCGCCATTTAAATCGGGATATTAATATATAATATTTTACACGTCGGTCGCCGCAGCAGACGTGCCAAACTGCGGCGATATTATTATACCCAACAAACCGCGTCTTATAGGTGATGCACTGAGGCGACGACGAAGACGGCTCTGGTCGTATAGTAACGAACCGATATCGGTAAGGATATGAATGCGGTGGAGGGGTTTGGGGAGAGGGTCGTGGTTGGCGGGTCTCGAGACGAATTTTTTTTTTTTTTATATATTTTTCAATTTTCGATTTTTTTCTCTCTTCTTCGCGTACCTACGTGTTCACAGCGTGAGCGTCGTGTTCGGAGCGCCCGCGGCGGTGGCCGTGTCGGCGGACGCCCACGCGGGTCATATGCTCAGCGACGGCCGCTTCTTCCGGTCCCGCTTGCTGCTGTTCTTGCCGAATATCGTGCCCAGCACCTTGGACACGCTGTTCACGCCCAGCTTGCGCCTGATCGGCAACCCGCGGAGCAGCTGCACCGCCCGAGTCTCGCGCAACAGCGAGTGGAACGCCAGCGACACGCCCGCGAAGTTCTCGGCCGCGCTCACCTCGTAGAACTGACAGCCGAACCGCAGCGACAGCTCTTGTCCCGCGTCCACGGCCACTAGCCTGCAACAATCGAGTGCGATTTTTAGTTATGCGTATATATAATATTATTTATTTATTTATTTATTTATTACTAACAATACGGGCTGAGCCCGATCGACATAATATGATAACACTAATTAAATTTAATATTATGATAACAATAATAACAGTATAGTAACAATTACTAATTTACTAAATTAGGAACATGAATATAACATGGTAAAAAATACAACAATTACTAAAGAAATAATGGATCACCATTTGCCATACGCATCATTCTAAGGATTGGCTGGTTCTCGGAATAGTTGGTGTTGCATTTAGGAATAAAAAATGGATAAGTTTGACGGACAGAAGAACAAGGGACTTTAAAGTTAATCCTGGAAAGTAAGACAGGAGAATCAATACAGTCATCTATTAGTAAGCGGAGAAATTTCAGGTTAGCAACTTTTCTTCCATCAACTAATGATGATAAACCAAGGTTATTTAAAATTGAAGTATAATCATGAGGTGGATGGTCCATATTTAAAATAAATGCAGCATGATTTAGGAATATTTACGTTGTACTCTTTCAATTTGATCCTTACCACAAGAAGTGGAAGGATCCCATACACTAGCACCATATTCCAAAATATATATAATTATAATTAATTATATTGTATTATAATAATATTTACTGTATATTTATATATATTACGTAGGTATAGGTTAGGTTAGGTGAGGTGTACTTACTTATGATATATGGACTATTTTATATATTATAATACTAAGTATAATCGTACGCGATACCTATAATATAATATATACCAGTGGCGTATACAAGGGGCGTGGGGGGGGGGTCAGATCCCCTCCCAATGGAGTGTATAATCTTCCATATTGTGTTTGATGTGAATTTTGAATCAATTCAAATTATATTCGTTGTTCCTTATTGTTAAATATCTTACTACCCAAGTAAACAGTTTTGAGAGGGTGGGGATTTTCCAATTTCCCCCCTCTCATTTGGCTATGTAGTTTTCTTTTTTTGATCCCCCCTCCTTTTAGAAATCATGTCTACGCCACTGCAGATATATTGTATAAGGTGTTTAGTTGGGTAATAACGCTTATATTATACTATATTATTATTATTGTCCCTTTGTTTTAACCAGTTCATTAAGAGGACGTAACATTGGTATTTGTTGACTCCGTCTTACCAGTGCGTAACATGGCAAATGTACGCTCAGCAGAACACTCGTAGCTTTGTTAGTTTAAACGTTAGAGTGAATTGACCTATTATGAAACTTGATGGTAAGAACATTATCTGTGTCTGTGCGTTGGTTTTTTACGATAATTCAGTTTTTAAGTAAGTTATGAGCATTTTTAATTTCCTGTATATTATATACGGATAACTTGCTAAAAAATTGAACTATCGTAAATAACCAACATACAAACACAAATAATATTCTTACCATCAAGTTAGTTTCATAATAGGTCAATTCACTCTAATTTTTAAACTAACGAAGCTACAAGTGTTCTGTTGAGCGTACATTTGCTATGTTACGCCCTTGTAAGACGGAACAAATACCAGTGTTACGTCCTCTTAATACACAAAAAAATTTGATAACGTCCTAATATTAAGGGGATTGGTGGCGGTGATTTCCTGTCTTTGTCTAACACATGCGCAACATAGGATTATAGACGTGTTCTATTTCCAACGTACCGATTAATCTAGCGAAACGATAAGGATTCTGAAAACAGATTTGAAATTTTCATCAAGTCTACTTGAGATCGGTCAGTCTACATTTTTGATTTTTTGATTTAAACTTCTCCAAATAATGAAATATGAAATTTTTTTAATAACTCTTTAATAATACAATTTTTTTAGGATTTTGGGGGATAATATAAAATATGTGGACTGACCGATTTCAAATAGACTTGACGACAAATTCAAATCTGTTTTCAGAATTTTTATCGCTTCACTAG
>WHPZ01582440.1:0-11579 GCA_016617965.1 Macrosiphum rosae | reverse complement strand
GCTTCACTAGATTAATCGGTACGTTGGAAATAGAACACATCTATAATCCTATGTTGCGCCTGTGTTAGACAAAGACAGAAAATCACCGCCACCAATCCCCTTAAGGTAATTAGTTAAAGTGCCTATATATGGCTTAGCTGTATATTTTCAAATAATGCGTTAGTTGAGTTAACATCTATAGGTAACTAATGTTATAGCATCACATTATCTATATCATGGGTTAATACAAAACATTTAATTTAATATTTTATATGTGCAGTGTTTGAACAATAGACTATACATATAGACGTATTAAAATATATATGAACTGCGCTTCTTACATTACCTGCCATATGCTGCTTAGTGTTAATAACTGTTAGAAACATCAGCCAATACCTGAGTACATAATACCACCAAGGTATACTATATATGTATACAAATTATTACGTGTGACCAAGGTGGTAATTAGAAAACATATTGAGTTCATTAAACATTTTTAACTAAAATACCGGTCTTGTTTTTATGGTGGTTAAAAGTAAGTTGTACTGCTGCAGATGTATTTAGAGTATAGATATTATAATAAGCAAAAGGCAAAATAGATATAAATATTTTTTTTATTATTTAAATTGGAAAATATTTTGTTCAATGGGTTTGCCGGTATTCGAACAAGAACGTAAAAAGTATAAGTTTTAAAAAATTTAAAATTAAAAGTTTTTTTATTGTTTATTTCTGAATTTACTAACCCTAAGAATAAAATATTTAAATTTGAAAAACGTGTAATGAATCGTTGAAGAAACTCTTCTTTTAAGAAGACAGTAGCACATTCTAATAGTTTATAGTATATTTTATATTATTCAATTTTTGAGTTATACGATGGTAAAATCAAGATCACGCGGCGTTCCGGATAGGCTATTCAGGTACACCACTGTCGTGACTCGTGACTCCATTTCCCTGTATGTTATATAAGCGTACGGCTGATTAAAATACATGGAAGTACGAGAATTATAATTGACTTATGTAAGCAAAGAGATGTGGGTATAATACAATGTTCTACAAAGACTAAATTCAATTATTAATAGGTAACTAATAACGATATGCAAAATACCAGGTATATAAGTACCTCCTATGCGTACTTATGAATAAGTTTAAACGGTCTTATGGCTAAATCGTAATTTTATTAAAAACGTCTATACACAATAACGACTGCATTCTAATTTATAATATATGAAATTATGTATATATTTTTTTTTAATGTTCATCCAGAATAGTGACGAGTAGGGACAATTATTGGTACCTGTATATTTTAATATATCGTTAATATTTTGGGAGTTTGTCTCTAACGCATTACTGCCAATTATATAGTATGTTACGTTAGAAAGTGAAAGCGGTGTTTCGATTGACGATTTTTATTAGTGCGAATAAATTATCAACCCCGTATAGTACCATTGATTATTTTGATTATATTTTGTATAATTATACTTGAGATATATATAGCGAAAATTGCTCTCTAATTTGTTGTATACATATAATATACACACACCCAGAAGCAAAAACCGTATTTTTTTCACCTACCAACTGACCGACTCGAAAAGTTGAATATTGGTTGAAATAAAAAATATAGTTCGATATTTAAGCACCGGCGTAATATTATAATAATGATGAGGATTAAAATTTAAAAAATATAAATTGAACGAATGTACGCCAATTAAGTCATGTTATATATTTTCAAGTTCGTTTTCACCGATTTCGAAGCCAACATACATATTATTCTATACATCGAATATAATTTTATTTCGTTTTAAATTTTAATAGTATTACACAAGTCAATCAACAATAATGTACACGAATAAAGTATATAAATTATAAGCGTTATTAATTTTAAAGATGTCAGCTATACGTCGAGCGAGTTAAGATTAAATTTTGTATTAACACATCTAATCCACATATTATATTATATGTATATTGAATATTAATATCGTTATAAGAGTTGGAAAAAGCCTTTTCTCGGGCTGTTGACCCGACTGCGACGTCATTGTTGTACAGTTATTTCCGTATTAATAAAAAAAGTTTTATATTAAACAAGTTTCGTGATTATTTTTAGATTTGTTTTTCTAAGGACAATGTAGGGCGATCGGTACAGCGTATCGTCGAGACGATTCGAGGGGTGCTGCACAAAGTCGATTCTATTTCGAAGCCCTCCGACGGAATGCTCTAAGCTCTAATGTTTATATATAAACGTGAGCGATGTATAATTGTTTTTATTTTGATGCGTATTTTTGTGAAACGCTTCGAAGAAGCGTATTATACATTCCTCCGTGGTAAATGAGTTGGTCTTGCACAATTATGTCCTCCGGTGCAGGGTGGTAATTCTGACGACGGATAACTGTGAAGGATCCATTTACGAGTCTCGAATCACCCCGTTTGACAAGTAATTATACTCTCGACAAAGTGTACCAAGTATCGTAAATATATATATATATATATATATATGTATAGTGGTGGTTTTTCTCACATTTGACACTAACATTTTTTCGTCAGACATTTTTATCATTTTATTTTGTTATAGAAATTTAATTTTAAAAGCGATGCGAAAAGAAGTCTTTTTTTTTTCAAAGGACAGCGAACTCAACTGTTTGTTGAGGAAATCACAGTGCGGTCACACGTACATATTAATAAAGAGCAGCAGCAACTAAAACAATATTATTTTTTTGCCGGTGATAAGACGTATTGTTATGGGAACGTGTACTATTCGGTCGGAGACTATAATCCAGTTCAATCCTCACACCGATTAGCGAACACGCAGATACGTCGTAGCAAGCGTTTTACGGTTTTCGAATAACAATACTAAATAGTAAATTATCACTACCGAAAGAAAAACGGTCCGACCGCTTTGAGATCTAGGTCTATTTGGCTTCTCATCCGACGGGTTATCTTATAGTCGCAACGTGCGTATCTGTACGCCTTACGTAATATAATATATATATACATTTTTCATACATGTGTTTAAATAGGTACGTATAACTTGGCTGAAAATAATGAATTCAATGTATTGGAAACTCGAATGCAAACAAAACAGAGAGGACTAAAAAAATCCGTGATGTTTGTCTCGAGAGTATATATGTACATCCATACAGGCACTTCCGAATGTGTATTAGAAATTTGAGAACAGTACAAAAAATAATATAATATACGGCGAGTACCTATATGCCTAATATAATATACACACGCGGCAGACGAACCGTTTCGGTGCAATGTTTGTTCAAGAAAAACTCTCATTCCTACGCGCAACCGTTTGTCACATTTAAATAAATAAATATAATATAGAGGAACAATATTATATGGTAGTCATATAACATGTAAGGTTGGGCAATTTCCTGGTACGTTACTTGGTAGGCATTCCCGGCAAAAGCAGCAGGGAATATCGAAAAGATCACGGCACCTATAGGCATCAATTACCTATACGGCTATTGATCGTTCAAAAGAGTAGGTATATCATTATCTAAATGATCTAAATGATCTAGATATTAAAATATTCGATCAAAATAATTACAATATACCAAATTAGGTTATAAGCATTGTTTTGAAAAATATTACAAAATCCATGGTATATATAAATGACGGTATAATAATGATAATATAATAGAATCAAAATTAAATCAGTAAGAGTCAAGAGACCAACACGCGTTTCCGTCCGCTCCTTATCTGCGAGTAGTGAACGGAATATAGTGCGCTTTTAAAGACACACGATTCTGTACTTTTTTTTTACCTAAGATTTCTGTAAAGATTTCCAAAAGTTACGTAATTGACTTATAGTTATCGAGTTTTATACAATGTACGATATGCATAATTAAATACATACTTCTAAGTAGAAGAAACTTGTATACCTATTATATGCGTAATGTTGCTCAGACATGAGATTTTTTTGCACAAAACGTTTAGTGATTATTTAGGAAAATTGAATAAATTGACAAATGAAATAGTATAGGTATATAGTTTCAATAAATGGCAACATTGCTCGTGTTGTTTTTAGGATGAATTTGACAGACTATATCGTTTGTTGAAAATTGAACGGTGACGTTTTCTCAAAAAGGAAAAAACATACTTGATCGCGTGCTTTACCGAAGAGACCAACCAACTATGCTCAGTTCAGCAATAATTAATGGTTTAACTACCTACATAATATTGGAACTATATTCACGTTCACTGCTTGATTTGATGATCAATCTTTATTTCGGCGTGAATACCGTCCTTATACATATATACATATTATTGTGATAAATAATGTTTTAAAAATGTTTTAAATTCAAAATTTATAAAGTATACCCGCCTGCAGTTTGCAAAAAATAAAATAATACTTATAAAAATATACGTTTTAATTCGTTTTGTATTCCCGGAAGTGCCAACTCCCATATATTATATTATGTTCGCGTTATAATAATATTATATCGGTCAACAATATATTACGCGAGTGTCACATATTTTTATTTTCTCATCTTCCCGCCGTGCAAATTCATTAAAAAACCGATACACATCACGCGATAAGCGTTCTTTTTTTTTTTTTCCAGAACAAGATTAAAACATTCTCAGAACGAGGTCTGCAAACGAAAACCCTTACAGTGACATTTAAACGACCGGAGGTATGGTAACGTGTACAGACACGCTATTATATTAGTATTCGCCGTTGTATTACATAATTATTTGTGCGAATGGTTTAGGTATAATTAATGGTAATCGCCGTCAAAATCACGTGGCGGACGCGGAAAATTGCAAAAAAATAATAACAAGAAAACCGCAAGTCGATCATTATTATACGAAACTATACAACAACGGTATAGGTTCACGTCTTCGACGGTATGCCTGTCACTAGCACGATAAATATCAGCAGACGGCTCGCCGAACACGCGTATTGTTGGCGAGGCACATATATCGCTATTAATAGGTAATTATAATAACTCGGAAGTATTATTATATATTATTTTGTACTTTTTTGCGAGTTTTTGAGAGCCGTTTCTATCATAACAATATGCAAAACAGAGCAACACACGTGTACAGAAACGCGATGTGTGTCGTCAACACGTGGTTGTAGTTGTGGTTGGTTGGGGGTGCAAGGCGGACATATTATCACGGTGCTCACCTCAGTGTCTATAATTGACCGGAAAAATTTACTAATTAACCTGACGTAAGATTTGGAAACATAGGTATAGGTATGTTCAGACGTTATAATCATCGAATATTATCTAAAAATTAAATAGATTTTTCAAACACTAAAAGTATGATAATAAATATATATATTTACCTATGCGTAATTTTTTTATGCCATTATGGACTTGTTGTATTGTTGTACCAATATAATATTTTGTTTTGAAATAAGAAAACGATAAGAACAGACGGTGACCCATAAATGTGGACAATTGGACATGTCGCAGTGAATTATATTATATCATGTACCTATATATTTTGTAATTGTTTTCTTACAATCCGTATTATCGTTTTACGTTCATAGTAATGCGCATTTGTTTTTATTTAGTACACTAGTACACACATATACATCGTATAACGACAAAAACAAATTTAAAACTTTAAACTCGAATTAAAATATTAGTTGATATTGTATACTTTTTGTGTTCTATATATAGGCACTTCTATTGCACCAAGCGTATGTTCAATTTGTGTGTGAATCTGATTGTGACCAATGGAAAATAAAAATGCGCATCATTACCCATACCTTAATGCACGCGCGTTAGCAATTTTTTTTATTTGAGGTCTTTTCATATAACTTAATAACTTGAGAATTAGAACCTGTGAATTAAAATTTAAAAAAACCACACCTATATTAAATCAACGAGGAAGTTGAAATGAAAGTTGTATAGGTATTACATACCTATATTTTAGATCAATGTGACGTAATTTGTATCAACCTCAGGAATACCCTAGGACAGTCGACGGTCCTTCTCAAACTGGAGGCCAGGGCCCCCTATAGGGGTCCGTGGCTATACTATCGAGAAGTCGTGAAATATTTATTTTATTTTAACTATTTTCATTAAGTATTTTTTTTTTTAAAAAAAACAGTTATTATTTTCGAATAAATTTAAGTGGGGTAGGTTACTTAGTTAATAAATAACCGAAATATCATTAATCATTATAAATAATGTATCTGTTTGAAATAGTACATGTAATTTTGGTATATAATTAAGAAAAAATAATTTATGATTTTGATTAATGGGGCCTTGACAGTTTTACATTAAATTTTGGGGGCTGGGGGCCCGATGACAAAAAAGTATGAGAGGCACTGCTCTAGGATAACCGTTTGCTTGAGTGTTTGCCGTTATCCTCTCGTGTTCCCTGCTAAGCGTGACCATCAAATATTACTTAAGAGTACTATAATATACCAATATACTTAAATTCGCGGTTATCAATACGACATACTAATCTACAGATCAAACGCGCATTTCGCCGGACGCCACAAGTCACTTAGGGGCTAATTAATGGTCCGTCATTTTTGGAAGATTCTATATCAGGGTGAATGAGAGATATTTGTATAGCCGACATTTAAGAACAACCAAGGCTGGTGTGGTTTACATTATTATTGCATCGAAAGTCTTAAAAAAACGTGGAAAACACGTGCGGCGGGTAAACGACGGACTAAATACGGTCGCGCACAAACCGGAAACGCGGCAAGTCCCTGCACAGTGATATGTGTTCACGTATATATCGTAATATAATATATATATTTATATATATATATATAATGCACGAACAGGAAGTCGTAGGAAGGGCGCGGGAGAGCGACGGCGGCGGCGGTTGTAGTGTAGTTTTCGACGTAATTATAATTATTGTCATACGACACGGTAGGAGACTATATCGAGAGATAAAAAGAATATATATATAAAGCTTCATGTAAGTATAAATAAGAAACCAGAACAATGCGAGACACGCGAGGACGCTGTTGGCCGCCGCAACACGCGAGAGAGATGGAGCAGACGACACCACGGTGCTGGCAATTTTCATTTCGCCACCTACGCGTAATTATTATATTTTATTGTGTTTACACGTTGGTAAATAATACACAATATGATATATATATATATGTCTAATGTCACCAATAGAGCTAGCGTATCGTCTTACGCGGCCATTATGTTGTATTATTGCAATATCATAACGACGATCACACCACCGAGACGCTATTTACGGCACATATATTATTATGATAGCTGCGAAACCTTTCCTAAGTAGTGTATAATGTATGCATATTATTATATGGGTACTTTCGTGTTTTTAGGCGCACTTATAGTTTATACCGTTCCGAACACACTCCGCAATACGGTTTCTTTCCTTTTCGCCGCTCTCTCTCAATATCTTTCTTTATTTTTCTCTCCCACCCACTCAGTATCTCTCTCTCTCTCTAAGCCGCCTCTATATATCTACCACCCCCCAACTCTGTCCCCGTAATATACGCTCAAGCAATCGCCCGCAACAATTAACTACAAATGTTATGCAACTATATATATATATATTATATTATATTACTCATAAGCTTATTAATAACGCGTTGTTGTGCGAGGTTCGCACGCTTTACCTGGAATGGTCCAAGTCCCTCTTGTTGCCCAGCAACAGCGTGGCGAAGTACGACGGCAATTTGTGTTTGCTCAACTCGTCCAGAAGGTATTGAGCCTCGTTAAAACTCGACAGGTCCACCACGCTGTAGACGATTACGAATGCGTCGGCCCATCTTATGTGATCGTACAAACAAGTGGTCTGCACAAAATGATAAACAGAAGAAAAAAAAGGTTATTTTTTATTGTAATATTTTCATATTATATTAATTGATATATCCCGTCATCATTATTGATACGACTGTTATTTTTACAGACACGAAATAATATTGACAAACACAATAATATAAAGTATAAACACATGCTGTATATATATATTATATTATGTATATGTCGACAGTATACCGCTGTGTAATATTTACGGTAAGATTTGTACATTTGTTGCATTTGATAAATACAAATTTACTTATCGACACGTCAAATACGTTTTTTGTATTTTTCAAAGTGTGAACAACTATTAGGTTGGTAAATCGGTGATAACATAATTATTCTTAACTGACGAAAATCATAAATATAGAAATTATACATATCTTCTTCAAGTAAGATAACTCAAAGTATTTCCACAATAGTTGCACCAACTATACCGTTATACTTGCGCTTATTGTGTATATATTTCGTATTTATAATCTTTTTCATATACTTATTCCGTGTATATTTTTTCTTTTTGTATTTGTTCCTCAAGAAGATATTAGTCGCATATAATATATAACGTTCAAATAACGTACCACTTTAGAATTGTAATTTTTGAGAGACACCTTTGCATGCATTTATAGTGCTTCACGATCTATAGTCGAATTGAATAATTGTTATTGTAATAATAATATATGCGGACAGTGTAATCATTTTTTTTTATCGTAAATTCGTATTTTTATGAGTTATACTCGTACACCAAAAATTTAAAAACCAAGGCCGAGCACATTTCAACCAATTTTCCTGGTGGCATTGTGACATTTACTTAAAAATTATAGCGCGTAGTATATAGACTGTATAAAGTGTATTAATAATTATTATTACTTTTATTATGAATTAATATATATATATATATACAAGTTAGGCATGTTTCGGATTTATAAATTCCACTTGTGCAACTCTCTAAAATAAATACTGCAACGTCGTCGCCTTAAAAATGTTCATTGAACCGAGAAGTATATAAAACACTATATCTGTTTATATTATAATGTCACATAGGCATGTACACGGGGGCAGGTTGAGCAGCAAAATATGTGTAACAAATGAATTTTTTTATAGAGCCGGTTAACCGTGGTAGCCGATTTGTTTTAAATTTCTAAAAACAAAACTATAATGTTATTTATCTACAGTAATCACTGCTGCACTTTGGAATTTATGTGCATATGATGGTTATATATAGGTACTCGAATAGCACTTAAAAATTGATGAATATGTATGGAAATAATATATCCTTAAATATCGTGATACGCTATGGACAAAATGTGAGATTTTGTGAATATTAACGCAAAAGAGGACAAACATGAAGTAAATAATAACTCGACTAACAAACAAACAAATTAGGGATCTACTTGATATTAGATTTAAAAATTAGACGAATGAATTGAATGAGGAAAGTCGGTTGAGTATAATATGAAAACAAACGTTAAACCGCTTTACGTTTTTTTTTTTTATAATTTTATGAGAAAATTTGAAATTGGTTATATTTCATTGAAGGTATATTTGTAAAAAAAAAAAAAATGAAAAAAAAATCAATTCGTCGTACCGAAAAACAATATTATGTATTGTATTTGTTGTATGGTATATAGGTACACAATGTTTTTTAAATTCGATTAAAATGCATTTTAAAATTTCATCGCGACACCTGCAGCAGTACAGTAGGGGAGAAGTAAATAAAGGTTACACTTTTATTAAAAAAACATCATCGGTTCATATAATATTATATTACATACCTAATATAGGACCAGATTGATGTCCTGCGATGGAAACCGAATTCCAAGGGCCTATATCACGAGTATGATGACCCTATGATGATGTCGATGTGTCTATTGTGTTAATACGTAGATATATATAGGTATAATATATTATGTTGTACAATATTAGATTGTATTATAACTGTGTACAAACGTGTCAAACCTACTTTCGCGGCTTACGGATATTCCATTTTCACGGTGGTGCACTAATCATTATTTTCCCTCGTCTAATTCATTTGTGGGATATGATTATTGACGAGTGCGGTTTTGTATACACCTATAACTATCTTACGCAACACAACAACCTTGCGGTATACCGTACGGGCCATATGCCTATACATTACGTCAACCTATATTCGTATATATATATATATATTACATGGACCACGATGGAATACAATGAACAGCAGTAAACATATAAATTACGAGTGCATAGAAAAGTTTTTCACGCCCTTCCGCCAGTCGAAAAATTAACTATCGTCACCTCTTCAACGATGTGTTGAACATGTATTAAAACACAAATTGTAATACCCACAACTGGGTAGGTACACGTAATCAAACCCGTAGAAGAAAATCCGTCAAAATCATAGGCGATCGTATATGACGTACACGCGACGTTATTATTACACCCGGGTCTATACGTAATAATATTATATTACGCTATAATGTTATTCTAAACAAAACGTATACACGTATTATTATATAGGCGTGCTACGCGTCTCCATAATATATTATGTCAATATACCTATTATTGTATATAGGTATATCAATATACAATATACGACGCGCGGGACAATAAATAATTAAAAATAGGTAACATATCGTGTATATAACATTATCATAATAATATATATTGTACACGTCGCAGATCCACAATAACGCGACGGCGGACGAGAGGAATAATACCGATCGTATAGTGATATTATTACCATCACAATACGAAATAAACAACGAGAAAAACGCCGAGCGCGGACGTCAAAAAAATTAAAATTAAAATACGAATACGTATATGAATTATGCCGCGGGGGCTGCTCGCTGCCGTCGCGGATCGCTAATGAAACGAGACGTCGCGTGAGTGTATATTATTTTTTATCCTTCTCGTTTTGTTTGTTTATTTTAATCAGCGGAATAATATTAAAATATTATTTTATATTATTTTCATTATAATATCATATTATTATTGTTGTTGTTGTTGTCGGCGCGACAATAGCAGTTCGGCGGATATAATATATATATATACCTAGGTGTGTACGTAATAATATTATATTATATTATGCGTGCACGGAGAACCGGAACAAATCGAAACGAACAAAAAATAAAAATCGATTTTCGGTTTAGACGTACTGCGTGAGATCAATACAGTGTACACCGAGATAATACTGGTAAAACGACTATATTATTTGATGCGGAGGTGGCTGCAGCGATTATAAAGCGATGTCTTTTTTATATTTTACTATAAAATACATAATATTATATTATTATAATAACATGTCGATATACCTACATCGACCTTGACTAAACGCGTATATACACATCAGCTCGATTCCATTGCACACACACATATAATGTAAACCCATTTATACCCATATTTATGTCGGCCACATCGTATAAGTGATGCATTTGACGAGCGGATCGCTCACGATTTCTCGATCGGAGTAATATATTATATCCTCACCACATTAGATATCGGGAGTGTTACGATATTGCCACAACTCCCGGACAGTATATTCCAGATTCCTCTAATTACTATTCTCATTAGTCATTACCTAAATACCGATGCTTTGTATAATTCCGAATTCTCTGGATAGTAGCGTACGAAATATTCCAGATTACTCTAATTATATTATTATATACTTACTATTATAACAGTTAATTTATTTTTTAAATCTCGACGATTTTCAGTTTTTGTTTTTTTATTAGTTTTACCGCTACATAACTATTATTATTATTATTATTATTATTAAATACCGATGTTTGTATAATTCCGGATTCTCTGGAGCGGCGTATATATACGAAATTCAAGAACGGCGACGAAAGCGTCTCGGCA
>WHPZ01582437.1:0-29438 GCA_016617965.1 Macrosiphum rosae | reverse complement strand
CAGAGCGATGAATGTATTGATTTTACAATGATGTGTGTTTTTATTACAGTCAGATGTCACCTTTTAAGGTAGTAAAAGTAGCAAATTAGATCTAGTTGCTACGTCAGGGGTCAAAAGTAAAATAGTTCTCAGCAACGGAAATTTGAAAAATATAACCAATAAAAAAATGTTATAACGTACTATATTAAGCGTTCGATTCTCCTATGACCTTTTTTTCCATATTTATAACAATATAAATTATAAATTATATTTTTAACGATCAAATAGTAAAGCAGCGCATTAGTCAGTTAAAAAATGTAAGAAGAGCTAAAAAGTTAATTTATTTGTGACTTTATAACTTAACTTTCTAATTAAGTTTTTAATCAACTATTTAACTTAACTAGTTTAATTGACAAGTTTAAGTAACTTTGTTTTTTACAGTGAAATTAAAAATAATTCATCAAGTTTTGTTTGTGTGCGTGTGGAGGGTGGGGGGGGGCAGTTGACAAATAAACCGAGACCGAAGAGACGAAACAATAACATTTACAATGCTATGATATAAAAGAACACGGTAGACCTGTAGACGTTATACGGGGTGATCCATTTAACGTTAAGACGCTCATTATTTCAGAAACCACTAACGTTATTTAAAATATTTCTTATACATAATTATTATTATTTATTAGTTCATTTAAAGTCGTTACAAATCAAAGTTTTTGGTAAATAATTATATTTTTAGTTTTTTTATGGTTCTAATTGTATAAGTTTTTACTCTTTTGAATTGCGACATGCATTTTTATTTCATATCCCGAAGTGGAATAATATTTGGAGTGCTTTGATCTATAATAATGACATTTTTTACTGCAAATCGCTTATTAATTATAATTTATGACTATTTCAACTTTAGGGGAATGGAGTAGTGAAGCAGTGAAGGCGAAATGCGGTGTAACCTCTACATATAAATTTACTCCTCTCATCTAAACTTGAAATATTTATAACTCATAAACTAATCGTCTAAAATTCGATTTCTATGTATCAAAGTACCTATACTCCAAAAAAATATTCATTCTGCTTTGGAATATAGAATTAAAAGATAAAAACGAATGCTGTCATAAAAAAAAAAAGTCGATACACTTAAATAATAATAATAATAAGAAATATTAAAGAATTTATAAAATTAGAAAAAAATGTTGTTTTTTAACGAAATGATCTCGAAAACGTGAAATGATGACAGAGCTCTCGGTTTGGCTGTGGTTAGGTTGTATACCCACCTTCGGCACCACGACAACGAACTCACACAACTAGATGAGTTATAAGACGATGGAACTCGGGTACAGGCCAAAGACGTGGCCTGCTATAACAGGTACATCTGAAATCGAACTAAACGGCACGGGTACACGGGGTTGAAGTAGGTACGTGTCGAATTCGCGCCGCAATTGCCCGCCGTCGTTTCGCGTCCCATTTTTGTTTCGCGTATTTTACATCCCTGACGGGACGGCGGCGACGGCGGCGGCGTTCATTGTTCAGTATCCCTTCGATGCGACACCGAGCTTAACGCTCGACACGCCGCCGGCCGGACGATACGCGTAGGAACCGTTGACGTCAAATCCGTTTGCCGATACTTGTCGTCGTTGTTGTTGTTGTTATTATTCGTGTTGCCGTAGTACTATACCTTTCATTGTTGTATAAATGCTAAAAAAAATAATTATTATATTGTAAAAAAAAAACCAAGTGCCGGAAGTGCGTTTTTCGCGAAACGTTGCTCGCGGGTTCTGCTGCAGCAGCAGCAGCAGCAGCAGCAGCAGAAGTTATCAACGTCATTGTCGCTGTTGTCGATACGTGAAAAGCAACATTCATCACAATTAAACGATTACAGGTACAGAGTAAACCGCAACAGGGTATACGCACACGTCTTGCGTTGTGAGTGTTGTGACTATTGCACAATCCAAACAAATGTTGTTTGATTTGTTTTCTACATTACATTTTTGGGTTATTCCTGCCCGATGGATAAAGTCATTCAGATAGACTCTTTAATAACAATTGCAATGTGTGTTTTTCTTATTGTTATAATATTTTTGTAATGGCACCTAGTAGTATAATATGTGATGTTTGAATTTAAATTCCAGAAATTAAACATTAAGTCCACAATATCTATTTTGCTGAAATTAAGTATCACTCAATTTATCGGTTGATTAGGTATTTGAATTCATGAAGTATTTGGAAAATTACACTCATATGAGGTAGTTATTAACGTTGGAGTGAATTGATAAAATTTTATTCGAGCTTTCCAAAGCCTCTACCTATTTAAAAATATAATATTAGTACATTTTAACAGTCTTGTAATACACTTGTAGATTAAAAGTGAGCAACAGTATTTAAATACATTTTAAGTACTCAAATACATATTTTATAATTTTAAAAAGTATTTGGGCGTAGTAGCTACCTAGTATTTTAAATACTTTCTCTACTTCTGACAATGTCTCTAAAATCTAGTAACTGTATTTAAAATCATATTTAGGTAAATATTTTAAAATATTATGTACCTTATGTGTAATATAATTACCCTATTATGTCTCCTATATTATTTTTAATATTACCACAAGTGATTAGAATTATTTAGAACGATTTGGAAAACAATTTTTTCTAACTCAATTCTGCATTAAATTTGTAGAACATTTTTAAATTCAATATATTATTACACTAGCGTAATAGTATCAATGTATCATGTGAAAATGCATATAATATGTATTTTAAGACCAATCTTAACGTTGCCTCAATCTCAAACAGGGCAAACGACCTATAAGTTAGTTTTGACTAAATAGTCGGCCGACGTAAGAAGTTTGAAAAATGACTGTAATTTTACATGTCAAAACATAATCAATCACCGGGAATTAATTAAGATACCTGCAAGACTATATTATATTTTTATCATTATACTCGTATTATTATTATTATTATTATTATTATCGGGTTGATCAGGCTTCAACATCTGAGGTTATTAACCTGTAATAATGTTACATATTGGTATTAACACTATAAAGATACCTACATTATGTTTAACAGTTGAGGGAGTTTGTGAAACTTGAATTATTATAAGTTAGAATAAAAGGTTATAGATACTCATAATATTTATAAGATATACAAACCAAAATTTGTACCCTAAGGGCTAAAGCCTAAGTTCATATTATTATGAAAATGCGTAATGCATAAAATGCAAGTATTTTATAAGAAAAACAACCACTCGTTATTGACCCATTCAACCTACTTTTGTTATATTTTTTGTTTGCTTAAGGAAAACATTAGGATTAGGTACATAATTGATTATTATTTATACTATTGTACAAGGAAAATGTTTTTCATTGTTTTATGTTTCTGTATACTATTATATTATAGATAAACTACACTATAATATATATATAGGTACATATTATAATAATCGTTATGTCTGACCAGACTTTCTTAGCTGTGGTTACCAATCACTGATAACTGTTAGTCGGTTACATTTATATTGTTTCATCCATATATGTCCATAATATTTCAATAAATGAGAATAATAATTTATTTCAGTAATTAATGAAAAACATATAGGTATGGATCAAAAATTCTGTTTGGTCAGAGTAGGTATTATTTCTCTACATTCTGAGCAGAAACTTGTTTATAATTTTATTTGGGGAAAATATACCTAAAATTATTCATAATTTTCAAAATATCAATGCATTTTAGTTTTGACAAGTTAAATTATTTCTTCCTTAATTGAGAAAGGTATTTTGAGAGAGACACATTTTAGTTGTCAGTGAATAATTAGATGCTTGGTTATAACTTAAAATGCTTTTAATGTATTTTATAAATGCATAATGAGGTAGTAGGTAGGTATATTACTATATTATAATACAATACATTTAAATTCACTCAGCAAAACCTTTATTATATTATTATTATTAAATTGTATTCATTCGTTCCAGTTCAAGAAGATAATCATAATAGTATTGGAAAAAGTCAAATAGATATTATTGGGAATTGTGCTAAGTAATATTATAAAATAAAATTATAGTTTTCAGTGATTTATAAAAATTTAATATATATTCAAATTTTAAAATGCAACATAGCTGTGTTTTGAAAACGAGTTATGATCATTTATTAATGCATCGATTGAGTGTGTTCAAATTTGTTTTATTACACGAGTACAGATATTATTTTATTAAATTAAGCTGTTTCAATATCAATTTTAAATTATAACAATGTCAATGCATAATAACAATCCAAAATCAAATCAATATTGAATCCATGGGATTTAGCATAAAATTAACTTGAAATTGCCTCATATTGATTTTAAAAATGTTGTTTAAAAGGAATGTATAAAAATAATAACTTTAGCAAATTTAATTTACTTCAACTATAGTTTTTCAATTATTTTAAAACTATAGGTTCTACAAATAGTACGTATACTGCAAAGATTCTGTTACATATCGTAGTGTAATAAACCAATTATATTTCTTATAAAATTGTATTGTTAGTGCACAAAAATGGTTCAACTAATTATATGTGGATAAATTTGTATTTTGCAATCAATTTACTGATTAAAATTTAAAAACCAACTTAGAAAAATTCATTTTTATTATTGCGTTAATTAATAAATAATAATAATATTATTCTTAAAACCCCCGTGATATAAAATAATATTGTGAGTTAAGACACCTATATTATTATTATCATTTATTTTATGGTACCTAAATAATTCAAAATGTGTGTACACGCAATGCGCACATTATAATATCTTGTAGGTAGGTATACTGTGACCACTTTTTTAATTCATTTTTTTTTTTTTTTGCAAGATTAACACGTAGCTGTATATTACAGAGATTACAAAACCTTATATTTTATAATTTATACAACTTGTAAAATACGATCAAACCATTTATCCATTATTATAATCAAGGTATTTACATTTTTTTTACCATTCAGGTTTACGGTAAATTATTTCAATCACATTTGTGTGTACATTATAATGATATGTTGTTATACATATAATGTCCTGTTTAAATCTATAATTATTTAATAATAATTACGAAAAAATTAATTATTTAATTGATTATTTAATTATTTTAATGAATCCAAAATAATTTTTCCTGTTTTCACTGCATTTACATAAACTGTTTTAATTGGTTTTATCATGATATGTGTAGCAATAGTTCAAATAATGAATAATCGTTATAAATAATTGCTATAGATTTTTTATTTATAATTCAATAGCAGAGTAGCAAATAAAAAAAACTATGATCGCCATAGAATAATGTAAAGTTCATAAACCAATGCAACTTTGTAACAGGCTTTATCTATTAAATATTTTACATGATCTTATAGATTAAAATAAAATAAAAATCTAATTTTACTGAATATCTTCAGACGCATAAGTTTCAATTGAGATAGGTATTTTCATAGCATTATGGAAAATCCAAAGAAATTATTTATCTTATTATTATTTCTTCACTCAATAAATTATAGGTACTTACAACTTACTGTTTTTTTTTTGTAGGTAGGTAGGTAGGTATTAAAAAAACGATTATTTATTTGAATTAACCTTGACAGTGGAAGATTTTAAGATAACCGTGAAATTGCTAGTAACAAATTGTTGAAATATATTTTTTATATTTTACGTATCTGTTTTCATTACTCATTTGTCATTAACATAGATGGTCTAAGGTCAATATAGTACTACGCCCATTTTAGGTATGTATTTTTTATACACTATTTGGTAGATTTCCTTGTTTTTTTTTTGTTTTAAGACAACAGTTTTTTTTATTAAAATATTAAGCTCACTGTACCTGTATTAAATTGTGAGGAAAACAAAGTACGGAACTGATAGTCAATCTCATATCATTGATCTTTGTTATGGCTACATTAATGTGTTCCATATTTTTATTCAAAAGCGTATACAAACCGTTAATACAGATTACATACATAATAAACCTCCTTTTAAAGTGTGTACATTTATTTTTTTAAATATTTAAATTTTATCATAATATTATAACCAACAATATAGTTGTACCTAATAAATTTTAGAAGAAAATGTATATTATTTTAAGAAAGAAAAGTTTAACTATTATAATATTATAGTGTAACACATTAATGAACGTATTATTGAATTCATACTTTACTTAATAATATATAAATTAATATATTAATACCCATAGGAAATTATGTAGATTCAAAAACGGATAAAAAATATATACACCAAGTGTATACAATAAATTATGACCACTTTCAAAGTCTCACAATGCCACAAATCTTGACTACGAACCTATCTATGATTATTATTAAGAAATATTTATTTTTCGATGCAATCTTCATTTAAAATTTATAATATTTTAAAATGTATTATTTCTAATAGTTAATCAAAATCACTATGACAGTGATATGAAATAAAATAAAATATTTTAGCTTACTTAAATATAAAATAGTGTATACATACTTTTCTCTTTGTTTTGTAGTTGTCTGTACTTAACATAAACGAATTTTCTACTTTGTTAAATTACATACCTTTTGAAGAACCAACTATATGAAAATGTTTTAGTATGAAAATGTGATAAAAAAGGTTTACCGTGTTTAAAGAAAACCTCTTACTGTACCTAAGAACTACATGAATTTAAAAATTATAGATAGGTACTTTTAAGTATGTTTATTAATATGTATTCTTACAGTGCTGGTATGTTTTTATTTTAAGAGTTTGGACCTTTCTTTTTTGAAAGTGATTTGTTTAAGTATTATAATATATTTCATGTATCTATAGTATCTTCAACTGAAAATAATTGTTCTTGTTCCTGAATTATAACTCAATTTTGGCTGTGAATATGAAACTAACCTCTTAAACTCACTAACTTAAAATATTCATCAGAATATTCGTTTGATGACTTAAGTTACAACAGAGAATCTGCTCTTTTAGTGAATAGTATTAGTATATACTTACGGGAACTATTCAGACCATACACACTACAATGCATCTATTGTTACATTACCAATAACAATCATAAAGAAGAGACTTTTAGTTTTCGATTACTTATTTCTTAAGGGATTATCGATTCTTTGGGCTATGAACTCTTTTGGTTATTCCTTAAAAGCTGCTAAATCTCATTTAACCTTCAGGACGGTTAATAAGGAAACAGCGTATAACTAAATAGTCCTTTAAATAAGAAAAAAATTATATTGACTTTCACACTTTTTTTACAAAGCTAACTCCACTCCATTACTCACGACTCGATTCGTCCAGTTCCTTCTGAACTTTGGCATATATAGTTACATACGTTTCTGACGTACTTCTAGTAAACTTTCCATTTCACTACTACTGATATACATTTTTAGTATTCACATTAGTAGGAAGTAGGTGCAGTCGGTGAAAGTATTATTTTTATTTTTATAATATATACATGACTGGCTAGATTTCCATACGTGTTGTTTAATCTGTCGTATTTAATGATTTATAATAATTATAAATTATAATTTACGTTAAAGTTATTTCCGATGACAGATTTCAAAATAATTTTCATTTCAAAATGACTATTTTGACAATATAAAGACAACTATTATCATTTACAAACTTCCTCTTACTTTCTAACATTCAGAAGTCAGAACTGTAGTTAATATTTTATGTGTTTCATCACAGTTTTCTTGTTCTTAATACAACTGACTGTGATCTTATTATTTTTGAATAAAAATCAATAAACAGTTTTATTTAGTTTTTAAATAATTATTATACAATAAGGCATACGAAAAGTTGGTTAATCTTGCATTTTTTTTTTATTTTCTCACACTCAAAATATAAATTATATCAATGCGCTTTTCAAATTAAACTAAAAATTAATTTTTAAAATAATCAAACATATTTGCTGTAACATTACACTGTTAAATTCGTTATTCAATTAGAAAATATTTTTTGTTTAATTGTTGTTAATTTATAAGACTATATAATTATATAATGCATAAACTTAATACCTTTGTTTATAAGTACCTATAGGTATTATTTTAATTCAATTAATCAATGTGGATAACTTATGTTTGTAATATAGGTAGGTACCTACTATTAAAATATATTAATAATATTTTTCAATACTAAATTGTTATTATTTTACGGCACCTACCTAATATAAATAATATTCTGAATTAGATAATTTTTTCGAAAAATGTTAACGGTATTTGAAATATTTTTTTAAGTCTTTACAAAAAAAACATTTTTTAATGTGTTTTACTATTTTTATCGTTTCAATTTTAAAGTTTTTACATTGTGGAAATGTTGAATATTTAAATGACAGAAAACCTCTAAAATTTGTATTTCAAAGTAGAATATTTTTTTTTGTTGAAATTTCAATGTATTAATAGCGATGTAAGGATAACGGTCGATTTCATCCGCAAACGTGTCTTTAAATATTATCCGTAACAATTTTACCAATTAGTACGGTTTAATGAAATTGATTCGGATGTATCAAGTTTTCGGTACATGTTTGTTTCGTTTTGATTGACGTCTTTGATTAGTACGTCATAAATTGTATAAGTGTTAATTGGTACCTATTCGTATTTATGCTGTTTGATTTTGATTCGTGAGTAGTAGGCAATGAATTGGTTTTCTAGACACCATCTTCTTAGCTTCTCCAACTTCTCCAAAATCTCTCCAAAAGTTTCTCTATGGATTGCAATATATTTTATCATTTGATTTTTCGAATAGGTACCTATATACTTACCAGTGTTATAATACATACTAAACTTTTTTTTCTTTTCAATGATAGGTACCTAGCTATATTTATCATGCTTTTTACAGTCTGCAAGAATAAAATCAAGAATTAAGAAAATCTAAATCATTAGTAAATTTGTTATAATATTATATTCAGTACCTACTTATTAAACACGTTAGTGTATACTACACATATACTATAATAAAATAAAATATGAACATTGAACATTGCACATAGGTAAAGAGTTCTTTTTCTTATGACGAATTCCACATGAAATATCGACAACGGTAAAATTTGATTTTATCGATTCAAAAAACCTATAAAACGTTTAATGGATAGGGCGTACAATATATACATAACTTAGTTATTATAAATAATTTTTCACTTCGTCGTGTTCTACATTTTAATTGTTTTGACTAACTACTTGTTTAATGGTACTTATAATTTCGTTTGACATTGAGATATGAATACTGCTGAAACGGAGCTATTTTTACTATTCATAAGAAATAATTAATTATTTAACAATTTTCTTATGGTACATTAATTTCGATTGTATAATAACAAAGTGTGTACATATAATATATTTATTTGCTACATTTGAATACCTACATGACACATTGAATGCTCATTCACATAAATTGAATCGAAATAAAATCGAACTAAACGCCGTTAATAGTATACTTGGACAGTTGGATAGAAGCCCATTTGAATTTTAATAACCTGTCATGTCTCCTTATAACTATCTTGGTATAACCACACAAACTGGAGAAATATCTTTGATTGCACAATAATAATAACTGTGCACTTAACAATTATTACATTGAGCTTGGAAGAAATACAAATTATTCATGTTACTATGTTAATATGTATATTATTTAAAACTTTTAGAAAGTAATTGTTTTTGTGATTAAGACTAAAATATACAAATATTATGGAATGGCATTTTTAAGAAGATTTTTGTCTCCTACGAAAGTGCTTTTATGACTTACCTGACAAACTACACGAGTTAGATAACCATTGACATTCAAATATGATAAAAAAAATAATCTCGATGTGCAAGCCAAGTTAAAAATGAGAACTTTTTAAAACATTATTTTACGTACACATCATTAATAACTCTAAATTATGCATCTATTATCCTGTCCAGTTTTATATTTTTGTTTATCTAAAAATTACTTGTTTGCCGAAAGCTAAAAATAAATGTCTATAAACCTCATTATTAATCCATGGGTTTTTTAAAATGTCTAAATTTGATTATGATAGTTTTCTGAAATAAATATTATCATATAACATTTAACTCCCAGTTAGTCTTTTTAAAATGATCCGATATATATATTAAGTTAGACTACAAAAATCGTTAATCTACAAAATATTTATATTTTACAATTTTAAAAGTTTTCACTTATAATAAAATATTATATTATTTAAATAAACTTTTATAAATGTACTTAACATTGGATAACTAGAACTGTAATAATATGGATATTCGTGCTTACAAAAATATATGAACCATTGTTTTCTTGTGTATCAAAAACAATGTCAACAAAAAAGTAACAAATATTGTCTAACACGACAATATACATCAAAAAAATATAAACCTATACATATATATATATTTAAATAATAAGTCCATAAAAATAAAATAATTATTAATATAAAGGTTATATTGTAAAGGGTACCGACGCCATGCAAAATACAAAACATTAAACGAAACCTTTAAACGTTATACTGGCATTATGTTTACTTCTAACTAAATCCTTTTAACTAATTTAGCCGTACTGTGATAACAGTGTAAACAGTGAATACATGTAAAACTAAACCAACAGAAACGACAATAATTTAAAAAAAAAATACTATTAATAATATTATGCAATTTAATTTTTGTGTAAACATATGAAAAAGCTCAGATTCAGTAATGTATTTTTCCCTCAACGAATAATGCTTTCATGAATATATTTCTTTATTTTACTGTGACGTTTCGTGTAATAAATTGGAAATAACTTATTTAGCCCAAAAGCATAATATAGAACTACTATATATCTATATGTTGATGTATAGTTACAAATATCTCATATTTTAGATTCTGAGCGGAGCAATGAATGTACTGATCTTACAATGATGTGTTTTTAAATTTTTTAAATTTTTTTTTGTGTCTGTCATCGCCTTTTAGGACAGTCAAATTTAATACAAGACTTTATATATTGTTATAACAGAAGGTAAAAAATATTAAAAATACATAGGCACACATTTTTTTACAATCATTTAAAGTTCAAGTTTTGACAACATATTATATCAAATTTAAAATTTAAAAATTATTTTGGAGTTGACAATGTATAAAACGTTCAACTTTTAAAGCCAAGGATTGAAAATCTAAAACAAGGTTCCACGTAAATTGGTAAATAAATTACTTTATTCAGAATAATATCATAAAATATACTTAGTAATACAATATCATATTCTGATTGACTGTCTTCTCTCGGAATCGTTTTTCGTATACAATGATATTATATCATTGAATTCAAATTTAACACCATCCGCTTGTAACCTACTATACAACAGTACCACACCCTTTTGCAAATCTTTTTTAATTTTAAATCTAACTATTTGGCTTGCAATCAAACAAATTATTATAATATATTCAATAATTTCTTTTTCAAACACATTTACTATGATTATAATTTTAAAACTAGTATATGACTGTGATCAAATGTACTAAAAAATACATTTAAAAGCTCAACAAGCAGCACGGTATTCGACCTATGAGTATAGCAACATTTTTATAAAAAATAATGTGGCCTAATTAAATATTGGTTTGGTCTAGTTGGCTTAATTACGTTAACAAACGCCATTCGATAAACCCTGCATATACTCATAATTCGTCTGTTTATTTGTACATAGTATATAAAACGATGATTGACAAATTTCAGCGAAAACCATCAAGGTAAAAAATGGCATTCGACGACTTTCTTTTGAAACCATTTTACATCACATTTTTAACTAGGCCAACGCTTCCCACTATAATATACATTATAGTAGTTATTCAAACTATCGAATTATGTTGTTCCAAAACTTTTTAAACTGGGGTAAGACATCAAAAGCCTTGAACTTTGCATTTTAGAATAATAATGCCCATTTATACACAATATACCATATACAATATGATAATATATGCTCAAACACATACGCACTAAATGATATTGATTTAAGGGTCACCACGGTAGGTCTTGAGAAAAACGCATACCTACATTACATCGTACAGTATGACCTTATAGCTACTAGATCGCTGTAAACCAAAATAGAAGTTATATAAATATTATAATAGGTATATAAAGTGTTTCCTAAATTTTGTAATATAACATATAACTTCTATTTTGGTTTGGATAAAACAATAAAAAAAAACGATTTTATTACATAATATTTAAAGGGTTTTTACAAACTGTGAATAAAGATATAATTTTTTTTATAAAACAATTTATAAATTCACTGGTTGTAGTTTGTTATATATTATTTTTGTGATGTTCATTTCAGTGACATATATTATGATATATTATACCGAGAGAGAAAATCGATTTCTGAATACACAATGTCCCCAAAGAAAATTAGTTTTATTCGTTGGACCTTGGACAAATACTTATCTTCTACTGTTTAAGCCCCACGCCGGAACCATTGAAGCTAAACAAATATTACTTTAAAATTATAGTTGTAAGGCAAATAATCGAAAATATCACTACCGGTTTTTGATGCTTAAATAATTTGTGATGGGAAATTTTTTTGAACACCAAATCACGATTAAAAATTAATAGACACAAAATAATGTTCTCCAAATAGTTTATATCATATTTGTATAGCATTTTAAATAAAAACTTTATTTTACTTTAGATATTAACGGAGCAAACCCGTAAACCCATTGGTTTGACGATGGGTTGTTTTTATGTTTTGTCTAAAACAGTATTAAGTTGTAAATGTGCTCACACAGTTTTATGTGTACAACTAAGTGGATATTGCGAGAACAGTACTTTTTTGGTTCTTTATAATTTCACAACATTATTTCTCCAAACAACAACAACAAAAATCATAGTCGTTACACATAGATAACATCAGGTACATTGACTGACTGAATAATAATGTAGACTGTACATTTCAATTGCTACACGTAAATAAAAGCCATATAGATATTACATTTTGATTAGTAGCTGTATTTAAATATAGATAATCAAGCAGTAGCAGATTCACAGTCATCTATAGAAGTGGGGGAGGGGGATATCCATTTGGTCCAAAAATTGTATTTTTAGTTATTTACCCACTTAGGCCTATAGGGCCAAACATGTATCCAATAGTAAAATTTGTGACTATTTATATAAAATTACGTTTTGAAAAAATAACTTATAGATTAGGTATTCATTAAAATAAAATATGGATATTATTTAAAAATAAAAATAATCGGTTAAAACTTGATAAAATTCTTTAGTTATATATAATGATTACTTTTAGAAGCATACACATTACAAGCAGTGTTTTGAATTAATAACTGTTGGCCTCATTACAGGTTTATAACAAAATTATACCATATATTGTACTAACAAATGTTATAAATGTTAATTTATTAATGATAACCTATCAATAATTAATATGTTAAGCATATTTTTCTATTGCAGTGGATGGTACAAATTAATTCTCGGAAAACTTGTTTTTTTTCCCTTTACAAAATTATATTTTACATATTATTACTATACAGGTACTAACCTAATGTAGGGCATAAATAATTAAAATTGTTTTTGCAATATAATCAAACCTTTTCAATAATTAATTAAGAGTACTTTAAAAATAGTATATTCCCGATCTAGCAATTAAAAATGTCCTTTTAACTTTCTATTAAATATGAACTTTGCTAAGCAAATATAATTTTATAGTTATTTTTAACTATGTTATAAATAATAAAACTAAATATGAAAAAGTAGCCAGGTATTGAGATTTTAATCAATAATAACTATCAGATTAAACTCAAATTTGACTTATACCCTTAAATGTCTCGTAGGGAGGAGGGGGTCTAGTAGAGATAGTATTACAATTAATATATTATATTATATTATACCAAACAATCAGATAAGTAAATAATTACGACTGATTGAAAAAAATAAAATAGTAAGTAGGTAACTATA
Source organism: Macrosiphum rosae (assembly GCA_016617965.1). Lineage (NCBI taxonomy): Eukaryota > Metazoa > Arthropoda > Insecta > Hemiptera > Aphididae > Macrosiphum > Macrosiphum rosae. Next base: position 15,580 of record WHPZ01582437.1, on the reverse strand, counting down.
CCCGTGACTCTCCTATAGTCAAATATCATCTTTGCAAATTGAACAAAAACAGTAAAAGTTTATTTGATGACATAAACATGACAAATTTAAATACACGCGACTAGAATTTCAATTACAATTGATTTTTTTTTTGGTTTGCAAAACCCCAGCAAATTCGCTAAACCGTATTTCTTTATTTTATCCCCCTACCACTAACTGAAGTCCTCTTGTTCAGTACATTTCTAGGTTTACACTATGCTTTATGTATATATACACATTTTTACTACATGATAATATATTATTTAGTACTCACAGAATACAAAAAGATCAGTTAAAATATTACAATGGACATAATATAGCAGCTATAGAATTATATTATTTTAACCATGTACCTATATACTACAATAAACTTATTAAACAATTCGTTTGTTTCTCATAAACACTATCCAAAATTTAACTTTATAAATGTAATAATATGATTTCAAATGTTCAATATTATACATTTTTGCAGCTCAATTTTAACAGCCAATTAAAAATTAAATCACTTATATCATCTTTTTTAGTAATTTAAAATACGTTCAATCCACAAATGTCCATTACAACTAAAGTATATGTCATGATAAACCTCCGACAGTTTGACATAAATTCGTATCGTAACAATAGAATCTATAAAATGCACCTTTCATGCCAGAGAAAACCACTTGAACCGGTGTGTTTGAAGTGCAATATTCTCCAACCGCATTCTAAAACAATTCTGAGCCGATATATTTCGTTTTTTTCTTGAACACAATGGAAAAGTTTAAATACTAAAATCAAACCAAATGAAATCCTAATCCTTAATTTCAATGGACCAATCACCGAAAAAATTTAATTTGTGTTTAATTTAGTTACCTATTTTGAACGTATAGTAATTTATGATACGGAAAATATTTGAAGCACACAATCTAAAATATTGGACGCTGGCTACTGCACAAGAAAACAATAACACACATCATCATGGTAATATGAGGTGTGATCAGGATTACGTAAATAATGCTTATATCAATAAGGATAGCGACGATAAGGTTATTTTATAAAGTAACTTCTAAGACAGTATTAGAGTTTGAAATCGATAACATTATTTGTGTCTTAGTCGTGTGGCAAATTTCGTTATTGCCTTAATTTAAGTGTGTGTGTGTGCAATTTTGTTTTAAATTAGAAACAAGAATCTATTGAAACTTTTGAACTTTTACGGCAAGTTTTCGGAGATGAATTGGATGAGCAACTTTTTATGAGTGGCTTAAACGGTTTAAGGAAGGTAGAAAATCAGTTATAGACCATAAAAATTGGATGTACCCTCTATCATCTCGAAAACGAGTGAAACTGTGTCTCGTGTTACTAAAATAATTTTGACTAACCGTCGATTAACTATTAGAGAAGAAGCAAAATACGTAGCTAGAAGAATGTAATAAAGATATAATGCAAAGAGGTTGGAAAAAAAGAAAGAAAATTTTCTTAAATGACGTATCACAATAATGCCCTAGCCAAGGCTGGGCACTAACTAGTTAGAAAGTTAAAGTTAAGTTAGAAAGTTACTTTTTAAGTAACTTTTAAACTTAACTAGTTAGTTTTAATTCATATTAACTTTGTAACTTAACTAGTTTAATTTAATGTGTAAAATAGTGAAATCTAACTCGTTAGAAAAAAAACTAACTAGTTATTATTATTATATTTTTTTCATTCCAAAATTCCAAAAGCTGTTCCTCAATCATGCCATTATAGCTATATGCCTATATAGATTATTGGCTCATATTTATTATTAATTACTTGTATTTAGGTGTAATAATGCACGCACAGGAACCACGGCTTTTCCGCGTGGTCTGTAGAATGTTGATATCTACTAGATATAAATAGTATCTACACGGATGGCTTAACCAATTAGTTGCAATTGAGTTGTCATACTGACATACTGTTATATTTTTTTTTTCACCCTTTATGTTCTAATAAATTGAAATAGTTTATATTATTTATTAATTTGTATTAATTGAAATAATTACTTACCTATTTAGTAAATTTCGATCAAATTACTAGGTGTTTAATTCAATTTTTCAGTTTCAATCAATAATTCAAGTTAGATAACTTATTTTATATTTACTTCTTTTTATTTTTTTCAACTAAAAGATTTTTTAATCTATAAAAAAAAAAATAACTTCCAACTTCTACTCTAATTTAAGTTACTATTTTCCCCAAACTAACTTCTAACAAACTAGGTTAGAAATTTGGACAGTTTCAGAAACTAACCTATACTCTAACTTAGTTAGTTTTTTTATTAAAGTAACTTAACTTCAACTAGTTGAAAAAATGACTTACTTGCCCAGTTTTGACCCTAGCCCTTATCAATGTTCATTGCTCTTTTAGCGAAAAATGGAACTCCAGTAATTTCGCTACCACCCTACTTACCTAACCTAGCTCCATACGATTTATTTTTGTTTCCCAAGTTATAAGCAATGCTCGGGGGACGTAGTATTCTAACAATTTATTACTTTAAACAAAATACGAAAAGGACATTACCCTTAGTACCTACAAGAAGTGTTTTTAAAAGCGGAAAAGAAAGTGACAGTTATGTGTGGTGTATTGCATCTTGGGGAGATTATGTTAGTGGTAATAATGTGTATTTTGATTATTATTACGTTATTAACATTTTATTTGAAAAACAAAGTATTTTTTATCACACCTCGCAGTAAATACCATATTGCCTCATATTTCAAACATCGAGTTTCAATATATTGTTATTACTCTAATTTTCAAGATATTTTTAATTTTTGAATATTATTTATAATTTATACGTAAATATTTGGTTTAAACTGTGTTAACATATTTTTATATCTAAAAGTTGTTCAATACTATTTCTTTGTTCTCCGGGGTCTTCCATTATACGTTAACCAAGACCTGTTCAACTTGCTTCATTATAGGCTTACTAATCGATTACTAGAAACCAACTACAAAATTCCCACATGACATATAAAAAATTAAAATCAAAAGCTTTTTACCAAAATGTCAACATTTATTATAACCTAACAAAACATTGAACGTTTTGTATTATCGTTAAAGCTTAAGTTTTTTATTTTTTTTTAATTATTGACATTTTAAGCTAACTTAAACCAAACCTCAAAGTAATTTGTCAATGTTGCATTAAATAAACTTGTTTGACATTTATATTTGAGGTAGAAACTTCTATTTCGAAACAACAAAACTTCGAACACAAGTTTCAGGTATATTTAATATCATTATTGTAGGATGTGAATATATTTATTAAGTACTATATAGTATATAATATATATTATATGTATATTTTAAAATTTATATATAAGCTACTTACATTTTTGGAGCACAAAAAAAAAGGTCACTTAAACTAGTGAATATTAAAAAATAAAATGTTAGTCTAATCAGTCATATCATGAACTGTAGCAAAATCGGGTGACCTATTTTTAATACTTAGATTGATTAACTTTCAAATGACATAACAATAAAAGTACCCCAAAATATACAAATATAACTCAACCTACGTAGAAAGACGTCGAGTATTATTTTCCAGGCAGTTAACGAAATAGTAAAAAACACGAAAGTCGATATTATACTCCATAGTAGTTTTCAACTTTCAAGCGTAGAGGTACATCATCGAGTAAGATACTGAAATAGATATGTTAAATTTTAATTCAAAAATACACCATTGCATTAGAAAATCGATTCTGATTAAACACTGAGTATCGTCTTTGTTTCTAAGGATATTTTATAATTTCTTATATTTATATAATTATATTAGTAATAAGATAGGTTGGGTTAGACAAATTTTGTTCGTTAAAATGCCATGCATTATTAAAATACTACATCATATATTATGTTCGTTATTGACTTATGAGTACAAAAAAACCGACGTATAATAATTGTAGAACAGTGTAAATATGTTGGTAATATAAATAGCTTAAATTTAGTCCAAACATTTCCAAAAACGCATAGTCTATAGAAAATAATAATTAGAAACGTAATGGTGAAAAGTTTCAAGTCTCTACGGTTAATATTTTTATTTTTTTATTACAACTATTTACCTAGCTAAAATCATCGAAAGTATAAAAGGTGATGATAGACCCAAATTAAACCAAATAATAATAACAATAATAATAATAATCATAGTTATTAATCTCTTGTTTTGTAAATAAAACTAGGCACCTACATTAAAGTATTTAAAAAAAATTGATTTTTGAATGTCAGTGGTTAAATAAATTGTCTGCGACCCGCACATTATGATGATGACACATTATAATATGACAACACCGACGTACCCAACTGCAAAGGCCGCGGCGTATCTATCTAGTCAGTGATATTTTTCATGACACTCGGACACTGCATAGTTGTCGTATTTGTTATTCATCACTGAGTCGCAAAAACAGTAATAATATAATATTATTATTATAATATTATGCATTAAGCCTCGTCGGTTCTCGCGTCGCCCATAATATTATATTAAACGTTTAACGAAGGGGTCGCGTTGACGACGGGGCGCATTTAACCTGTTATTATTTACGACCCGTGTAAATCCCCGCGGTTACGAAAATTACGCAAACCCTTTCAAATTTTCAGCGAAAATGTGATGTAGGTAGGTCACGGTTACAGCGGAGGAATTCGCATATAGGTGCACATACGTGTACACACGACACGACAATAATAATAATAACGCAGTAAAATGCTTTATTTCATACATGTAGTGGTACATGGTGCATAATATTTCGTTTTGAGAGGTTGATAGCCGCCAATTTTCTGTCCGCGTGAAACGTCGTAATGAATTATAAGTATTCGTATGCAAATATTTGACTGGTACACAACATATCCGTCGGACTCTAAAACTCTTCGTTTGAAAGGGTTGACCCTACGGTATCACCAATAATACAATTACATGTTTTTACCTTTATATTTTTAATTATATTTCTAACATTTCGGGCCGATAACGATCTTATTAATTATTATAAGCAAGAGTAAAATATGTAAATAGGTAATACGAACATGATTTAGATTATTAATATCATGCTTTTTTTTTTCAACTATAGACGTGAAATATAATTGATGTCAAGTCTAAATTATCCCTTAAATATTTACTGTATTCAACTTTCACGTAAACGTATAATTATTCAGAGGTACCTATATAGTTTCTAGTTTTTTTTTTTAAAAAAAAAGGTATTTTTTAGGCTTATAACTTGCTCATACTGATTATATTTTCAAAAAAAATTTGAAAATTATGGTTTGGTAAGATAAAAGTTTTCTGGATTACAGGTCACCGGTATTAATGTATAAAATGTACATATTATTTTGTACACATAAATATTAAAAAGAAGGTAACCGAACTGCTAGGCGTCGTGTATACTTCGCCATTGTGTAATTCACTGTAATTTATGTGATAAATTTGAATTCAATGATTAATCATCATTGCATAGGTACTAAATACAATTCTGAGAAAAAGACAGTCTGTCAGCCTATATTACTAATTACCTATATTTTGTGATATATTTCTGTAATATTACTACTATAATAATTAATTTTACCATAACTAATACGGTAGGTTGAATTAAATTTTGCAGAATACATTGCATTTATTATATTATTAATATTTAATCATTATAAAAGTGCCTGTATAATGTTTAATATTTATATCATATATTATTATTATTAAACTTCGAGTCAATACCTACTTACCATTATAGTATGTGGTGTTAATAGGTTCGTCGTTTAAATAGACAATAGCATAAAATTATTCTAAATGTATTGAGAATATAATTTTATGTATACAATTATATATTATGTTTCTAAACCCCATGAAAAATATTTTTGAATTAGGTACAACAGTATAACGAAAATCGTTATTATTTGTTTAATATCTAATGTTGTCCAAATGTTAACTTAAAATGTCTATAAACAAAAATGTTGCTTATATATGTTTTAGAATTTTTGTTCCAGCTGGGATGACCTACTTACGATGACCCTTGTACCTATTAAATTTTCAACTTAAAAAGTGCCAACAACGGCATTTTTAAACATTTGTATATCTAATCGGTCATACATTGTGTACACAATTAAAGTTTCATCAACTTATTTTAATTTGGATAATAATCAAAAATAAATTACTCATAGAGAAGTTGCAGGTTTCAGTACAGCGTCACTAACAGGAGATCTAATTTACTAGGGTGCAGTTACAAACTAAAATGTCAAACAAACAATTAGTGCACTTGTTGGTCAACAAAGTTGTTGTGCGATTTCAAATACCACAACAGTAGTACAGTACCTACCTATGTCTTGCAAAAACAAATAAACAATACCTATTTAGTGTAATTTATTAAATGAACAAAATACAATAGAATTAATGTTCAATTTTACATATTTACGTAGGTAATTGACCGACTGTCAATGGATTCAGTGACGTATTGATTTGCAGTTATTGGGTAAAAATGTCATATTTTATAACTAACAACGGTAAACAATTATCTAAGAAATGTATATATATTATTGTTCTTTATATTATTACGATAATAACCTAACTTTAGTAGCCAATCACTGACGTCAATTTCCAAATGTTATCATTCGGCGTAAAACATAATAAATATTATGAGCCCCTAACGGCCCTAACCTAACCTAACATTCTGCAAGGATTATTAATATAAACAATTTTAATATTTAAAATGAATTAAAAACGTATGAATTATTTCAGCGAAAAAATACAGCTTACAAAAAGGAACAAAAGTTTTTAAAAAAAGATTTTCAATGGGTACCTCTATTTGCTACATTACTACATTTTTTATTTTTATTTCTTCGTCCTTATTTACGGGTCCAATTGTTTAAATTGCATGTAATATTTTTTACAAGACGATGATTTTTTTTTGGGACGCAAAAATACACCAATGTTATATTCGAATTTCGAACATTATTTTTAATGCGTCAAATGATAAATTATGCCTTAAATAAAGACAAACTACTAATACTAAATACATTCTCCAAGACCATAAACATAAAATCAATACCTAATTGAATTAAACCGGCAAATATCAGAGAACAAATACACAATACAGTGTACAATTATTTATATTGATTTTCAGAACGATAAAATTAATTTTAAAAACGTAATTCCATAAAAGCCTGTGTGTATGTAATATGTTTATAATATGTATAAAATATGTATTACCTATATACAATATATTAATGTATATACTTCACAAAGTTGGAACACTCGTACAAATTACCTACGTCTGATTTCAGTTCATTATATTATATTATATTAAAGAAGCAAATTAGTATAATTTTGTAATCATGGATATTGTGTTATTTCTAATGTATAGATAAATATAAATATAAAGTGAATAATATGAAATCAACAATCCTAAAATTATGCATTAGGTACATTACATTTTTATTAGTTATTTGTTAGGTATTGCTGATGCCAGATGGGGATTATATATGATAAGTTACAGTTTGGAAAACAAATTTATTGCTAGATATTAAATTGTACTACCTAACTATAAAACCAAACGCTATTCGGCGTTAAACAACGGAAATAAGTAAAATTATTATTTTTTAATTTAAATATATAATATAAATACTTTAAAGGTTCAACTGATGTCAACTCTTAAATTTTAAAATTAAATTAAATTTATCAGCCTCTTTACCACTACCTAATAAGTTAGTAAAATAAATGGTTCAAATTATCGTTAGCCTAGAGTATAAAATTGATCCCTATATTATAAAAAAAAGCATCAACATACTTATATCTCCACGGATTTGATTGTTAATGCAACTAATTTTTTTTTTTTAACAATAAAAAATATTACAGTTATGTGTAATATCAAATATTATGTAAGGTTTGGAGAATATATTGAGCAACAGTGGTGGGATCAACCCTGCTCTAGTTATTTTTAACAAAATTACTCGGTTTCCGGCGATACAACCTAGAAAATATATCACGCGATATTTAGTGTGATCTGTACCTACCATTCTCTTCCATTCATCACTCTGAACTCGAAATTATCGGTTTTATATCCATGACCGAATTTAAGAATTACTTAAATTTGCAACTGTGGTGCACACTTATCTGTAAGCTACCATGATATTGAAGTGGCACCATGTAGCCATGTGGGACATCACCATCCTTAATGGTCTTATCAATTATTATTTTTCAGTGCAAATACTCACAGATTTAATATGTTTATTATCGTTGGAGTAGAGGTTGACGGTGGATACGACATATTATTATAGGGATGTCTGCCCGTAGTTGTATTCTTATATTTTTAAACCATATTAAATTATTATTTTTATGGAATTGCTTATTTCCGCCACTTCCGTTATAACTTTATTAAATTTAACCTAATGGACGAGTACACAACTATATATTGGTACTTTGAAAAATGTAAGACTAGAATGTACGTTTATGGTAGATTGGTATCATAGAGTCATTAATTATTGTTCTACGATTATCACGGACATATTTTATTCATTATATTATCCTATAATCACATTTATAACTGTTTCTTATCTATAACGTATTTTTCTCTTTCTTGTATACCATATAGGTACCAATATAAATCGCCTTTGAATATTTATGTCCTACCTAGCGGACAAGAGCTCATTTAGATTACATGAATTTGCTTTCTATACTGTGTTTAAATATAGGTACTAATTAATATAATATTATGTATAATTTTTTCGTTTCAATTTTGATTGAAAAAACTTCGCAGTGTTTAATTTCTTAATACTAAAAAGAATAGATATATTCAATATGTATAGTATGTTTAATATTTTAGTTGGTTTTACTAGTTAGCAGTTTTAGATTTTTTCACAAGTACCTAATAGGAACTGCTAAAAGAAAAAAAATAAGATTTAAATTTTAACAATAATCATTATTTATTTATGACTTCAAAGTGTAGATTGATATCGAAACGTAAACATCCACTACACTCCGGGCACCTAATTTAGAGATCGAACTCCGAAATTCAAACGACCAATTGGACGACACAACGACAAACTGTTATATTATTATGAGTATTTATATTTATATAATATATGCTATGAATACCTATAGGTGCAAAAAATAATAAAATAGAATTTCTGTTTCAAGCCCACACGCTGCTCAGTGCACATGCGCGCGACCGTTTGTCCTCGTTCGATTTAAGTGTAGGTACCTATAACGGGGCACGATGTACGAATGATTTGTTTCCATCTAGTCGATACAATATCGGATATACATAAAACGGCGTCATTTCCCAGTGGACTTAATTCAGGTTCGTTTTTCTCCGCGGCACGTATTATATATTAGGAGGTACCCATAAGTTATAACCAATACTACGTATAGAATGTATAGATGGTATATATCTTTAAGACCGAGACGACTTAATCCTCCGTGGTGTCTCGTACGCAGCAATCCATCAGAGGCAACCCACTAAAACGAGTGTGGGGGGGGGCACACATACCATAATATCTAACCCTATATCAGACGAGGTCACGCTAATCTGCAGCTAGGTGGCCTGTACAGGAAACATATTTTGCTCCCTCGAAATTGTTCCATCCCTCCTTCCAAGATATTTTGAAACTACAAAATTTAAAATATTCAACCAAACGGCTAAGGCAAACACCGCCTAATCTCCACTGTCAAAAATATAAAATTTGATGCCACTATATTAATTAATTTGATTTTGCCACACACTTAAGTGTCTACGGTGCCTAATTTCTATCTTTAACATATAATTTAATAATCATAGGTATTTTAACTGAAAAAATATTAAATACAATTGTATTCTTTTATTATAGTTATGACACATTGTTATGTCTTTCAATTGGTCGAGATAATATTTAGTTTGTTGTACTGTTTTTGAATTTCTACAATTTTTAAATCCTTATCCATTTAATTTCTTGGGGGTCTTTCCACTTATGTATTACCTCCAATTTGTATTTGCTCTTGATTCCTCCCATAAGTTTAAAACTATTAGGAACTGTTAACAAGATCCCAAAATTATTAAAACCATGATTTATATTATTGACATTTTTAGTTCCCATTACATTTGTGTACCTATTGCAATTTTAGGAGTTTTGCACATTCGTTATTTTGTTGTTTTAGCTATTTTATATTGAATTATTCGATTTTTCATTGAGTATGGTGTACATATTGTTATAAATCTACATTAAATATCAAACATAACTCAATAATTTTGTATTAATTACCTACTTGGCAAATACACTATGCAATATCTGAAAGTTTCCTTACACTACTCTAAACAAAGACATGACGAAACAATCGTTAAAAGCTTGCACTCATTTATTATGTACAATGTACACTGCATTTCTATAAAACTAAAAATTATAATAATGTATTATGCCTCGGTCACAATACGAGGTTTTACTTTTATATGAGCCTCAAACAAACAAGTTTGGAAACCCCCGTGTCATATTATACGCTACTTGTACATTTTTTCATTGAATTAGCACGAATACGGTTTCAAACCTGTTGAAATTTACAACTTGAGTTAATATAACATGTTTTAATATTTACCATGCCAGTTAAATATTAAATAGGTAACTCAAATATGAAAACGTTTATTATTTTAACAAACATTTTGGTTTGTTTATGTTGGGACTTGGAATTATCATAGAATATCAAGAGTTTTTTTGTTTTTGCTACAGTTAAGTCTTACCACCACCCCCAAGAACAAACTAATGATGGTTGCAGTTTCACATGACTGTTGAAAACTGAAATGTTATTTTTTATTAATAAAGAAAACCTCAAAGTAGGTTCCACTATATACACTAATAATCCACATAACATTTTGTGTGAAAAGGTACTACCATTTCCGGGCCACCGCACAGAGTCGTCCTCGTATATTGTTTATTTCAAATGAAACCATATAATAATAATAATGTACTTACTACTTCTACTTATATGGCAATATCTATATAAAATGCTGGGTATGATAGTTTTTAAAGAAAAACACTACAGGGACTACACACAATTTTCAACGTGGGTGCTGCATACGTATAAAACTTCAAGTGGAAAATATTCTTTTGAATTGTATAATAGGTACATAATATGATGATTCTTCCAACAAGAAATACTCAATATTTTTTTTACATAATTTGAAGTCATTTTATAACAAAATTATTGAAAAACAATTACAGTTTTTACTTATTTGAATTACAAGTTACAACACATCTATACCTACATTTCAGGATATTTTATTTCATATTCCTCTATAGATTAATTTTATGAACATATATATCACTTAATCTAGAAGTAATACATTTTGTTTATAATGGTACCTACATGTTTTCATATACTACTGAATTTTAAAATTATTATAATTTTCTTTTTTACAGTGAGAATTTAATCTCATAGCTTTTATGAGTTTATTACTTTATTTGTAATTATTTTTTTTTTTATTATTAATAACGTGGTTCATAACTGTGTTAATACCATGATTAATAATTACAGCGGTTATTATCATACTTTTGCTTGAATATACAAATTATTGTTTATTAAATCTATTGAAAAACATTAGTTTGGGATTTTCTTTTTTGGGAACTTTGAAGTAATTATTAAAGACTTTGTGCGCTTTATTTTTATAGTTAATCTATTCTTGAACATTTTGTTTTTATTTTTCTGCTCAAAATTTAACAATATATGTCTTAAATTGGGATGTATGCATCGTGTATATTATGCGTGCAATTGGGTTTGGACTTTTAAAATGCATTAATAAGTAATAACTAGTTTTTAAATATTTAATTTTTATTCTGGATATTTCACTTTAATTCACATCTCCGTGTGATCTAGTTGGCATGTTGATTGATTTGTTGATTTAAGTTCGATTCCAAAGGTCATTATGCTCGAAGTTGAGACAATAATTTACTGAGGGTTGATTCTCGTTGACTGATTACGGTCAATGGTTACATCCTCAAAATCTGATTGCAATTCAATATCTTTTAAAAATATGAATGGCCCCGATGTTAATAGGATCCTAGGGTCTTAAATGTTATTGTTGCTTTCCAACGACATGTATGTATATATGTATGTATGTATGTATGTATGTATGTTGTTACTTGTTTGTTTGTATTTTTATATTCAAGAAACATACGTAGTGACTGAATAATTTTTTTTGTATTTTAAAAAATGCCGTGATCGCTGTGCCGGAATACCAAAAAGTAATAGATCCGTACTCAAAAGCAGAATAATAAAATATAGAATAAAAAGGCGTGTCACGTATTCGCGAGACATGGTATAGCAACCACAGCCGATTGACGACAACGACCCATTACTAAATAATGCCAGTGCACATATTATATACCTATATACAGTAAGTTAGAGAGGTGTAGTTTAAAGTTTATAAATTAGTTTGTGATATTACAAAACCAGCAAAAAAAAAGATTATGGAGCCAGATGGTGAATTTTCGACAACAATTTGAGGAAAGTTTGACTCCACGTATGAAATATGACAAACATGATGCGGCAGGGCGTCAATGTGATCATAATTTATATTAGAGGATTGTTTTTAACGTATAGTTATTTCTCCGTGGATAATGTATGAACATATTATGAGACGAGAGACGACTGAAGTCTTATACAGTCCTCCAATATTGCATAATATATTTTTAGATAATTTAACAATTATCAATATATTTGTACTATATATATACATATAGGTATAACCACTACTGTGAATACCTATAGTTCTTAACCCATCCTTACGAAATTTCTCATTAGTAGCGGTCAATATTCGAATATGGGTACAATCTGATCTATATAGTAGGCAGTGTCCGAGTTAATTTAAAACTTGCATTTCGCAAAGCCCTTAGTTTGTGGTTTCACTCAAAATTCTACCAAAATTAGGGTGGCGTTTAGTGATCACACCTGAACCTATGTTGCAGCTATCATAGCTCACTTTTGCTGGTTCCTATTAGAAAAATATAATACTTACTATAAACGTACCGCTTTCGGATTTCGTGAATCCCTTTCTACCCTGCACATTTTTCACAGTTAAAAATCGTCTAATGACATTCTCTTAGCCGCTGATTGATATCTATGCACTACGAATTAAGATAATTTAGATTGCACCCTTACATCAGTATAAGAAGCCCATGTGCGCCGATAATATTCCATTCCTGAAATCCTGATTTTCCTGCAGGATTCCTGTAAACTTAAGCTCCGATTAAAGTTCTCATATTAGCTATATTTATGTTATTATTATTAATAACTCCAACTAGTTAATATATTTTTTACACAACAAGTTCAAACTGTGTGTAAGACAATCGTAAGTTCTCATATTAAGCTTTCGATAAACGGTGTTAATATATGAAAAAGAATAAAAATATAATTTGGAGGCGAATTTTTCAGACGTATACTCGTATCACCACTCCATCAAAATGTTACACGAACTTCATTTTGTGACAAGCGCGCAAGAATTGACTTTGGAAATAATACCCAGAGATAAAAAGGCACACAAATCTAAAAACAATCTATAACATTTCGTGGTATTGTATTATCTCATTAACTATACACCGTCCAACCATGAAATACCGTCGTGCGAGATACAAGTATTATTCTAAAATGAAATTCCCACCATATTTGAAAGATACACTTTTCGGATTGTTGATTGCCGTTAGTCTACTAAATAAACTTTATTAACTTTATAATACAATGAGATATATATATATACATGAGACGTCATTTTTAATACGCTTACTCGTCTATTCCTTTAAAAACCCATAAAAGCAGTGAAATGTTCATAAAATATAAAGCAATAAAGATACTTATTTCGACGTATTTCCTCGTGCTGCACAATTTTTTATTCACGTGTAGGTACAGATAAATGCATTAAAAACGAAATAAGGATGTTGCAATTTATGTATTATTGTATTATATTACGGTCTTGGGCGGTGTAACGATGTTATGATACGTAGTGGAAAAAGATACATTGAAATAGAGGTAGTCTAGGAAAATATAGATAGGCGTGGTGGAGAATGTGAAATTATACAGGGAAATACGAGTAATATCGTAGAGCATATTATAAGGAAAATAAATATTAAACTCAATTCGTCCAAAGCACGTATTATCTATACCCTAGGTACTATTAAAGTGTAAAATAAATAATACGTCAAACGTTTCAATTAATGGTGCTATTGATGAACGATGACAGAAGATTACATTAAATTAATTTAAACTGTCAAATTATTGTATATTATTAAATGTCGATCAACAATGCATATCACACAATGGAAATCGTATATTATTTATAATTTATCATTAATATGCGAATAAATTTTATAAACAATTAAATCGCCTACCATAAAATATATATAGTGTTACCAAAATATCATTGTTATTGTATCTGATGAAAAATTATATACCTACCTAGTCTTATAAATCATTGCTTTTTATCTATGTATAACTAATAACACTGACGATTGCACACAAGTGCAATTAGATACGGGGGATTAAAGAGGGATTAACTCCGCACAATCCAAAAATAATTATTGACCTGTAAAAAAAAAATTGAAAATTAGAAAGCTTACTAATGGCAAAATCAATACTTAGATTATTTTGCTCAAATGGGTTATGAATGTTATGATATATTTTTACTTTATTGATAATTCGTTTAAGAGCACGAGTCACATCCGCATGACGTGTTATCTTCGTCTTACGAGATAGACGTCTTAAAATATTTTTATATTTTAATATTTTACATACTCATAACTCGTTTAAAAATTAAAATATCTTAAAAAGACTAACGAGAAATCACAGTTACCCTCAAGCCCGGAGTAAGGGGGGGGGGCATCTTTATCCCCAAAATATATTTTTTTAACTCGGCCAATACAGTTAACTATTTAAGTATATAGGTAGTTATAAGAAAAAAATATTTAGGTCTTGTAAATTAGGTATTTCAGTTAAAAGTATTAATTCATATTATACTAAACTTTCGAGACCATACTTTATAAGTAATAACCCAGCAAACTAAAATTGATCATTTGACTGTCAAAATGTTCAGACAAAAAGCTTTACCAGAATCCATGGAAAAAAAAGTAAAACTGCGTGTTTAAAAATTTTGAAAATTTTATAAAAAAATAATGCCTGTTAAAAATAAAGAAACACGTCTTTTTTTTGTTTTAACGAAATTCCATATCATCGATCCATAATTGTTGAAAAAAAGCCCGAGTACTATGACATAAGATAGGTACACTCTGTATATTTTTTGCATAGTAAAAATTTATACAATAATAATATAAAGTCGTTAGTATGTAATACTACAATTATTTTGAAGTTAAAGTTGAAAGGGGGCCCACCACTCACCAAGTGTATGGGCCCAATTGATTTGATCCTTAATCCGGGCTTGGTTACCCTTTAACCTTTAAAATTCATTATAATATCAATTAGGTCAAGTCACACTAATATTAAATCTATAACACAAAATTCGTTCTACTGAATATTTATCTTCTTAACATATCTATTCTTTATTATTTCCTAGAATGTTTGAATAACTGACATTATTAGGCTATAATTTGAAAAACTGTTTATTAGTTGTTTAACTTGAATTTTTAAATAATTGCT
>WHPZ01582436.1:0-25406 GCA_016617965.1 Macrosiphum rosae | reverse complement strand
TATATACGGTCTCTTGCAAGTACATATAAGTTTGTCGAAACTCTATAATATGTATTAGCATTGATTATTTATACGCCGCGTTAGATATTATTGACGAAATTGCCTTGGATATATTTAATACTTTTTAATATCTTATATTTATGTGTATGATTACAATTTTATTTCAGATCCTCTCATAATTTTCAATCTGCTGATCATACTTGTCAAGAGTCTTACGGGATGATAAAAATTCCATTCGTTTGCAATGAAATTATGTTGTTTATATTATTTCGCGTGACTTGTTATTTCTAAGGTCGGTATATTGTAAAAATTACCCTTATTTATATTTATAATGTGTGTATATGTTATACAATGTGTGCGTGTCAAAGCGTTTAGCATCTTTTCGTAAATAAATTACTTTGCCAAAAAAAAAAAAAGGATTTGTTTCGTTTTTATTTGATTGGTTTTCCTTTTCGATACCTTGAACACCTTGCCATATAGTAGCGTACTTCCCACCACGTACTGGCGCGCGTCTATCCGAGTCCTATACCTATAATTTATTACCATTGGGCCGGATCGGTAAAAAAAAAAAATCTATAAATAATTAGTTAAATAGCATCCGTCGCGAAACTATACGCGAGTTTTGTTTCGTAACACACATTACTTAGCCGCGGTAGTATATATATACACACACCTAGGAGACACATAAACTATCAGCTATAGGTAATCGTAATTATTATGCACGTGTTCGCGTTGAACAGATTGGTTATTAACGATTAGAAACGCTGCTAAAATCACTCCGGTGCGTGGTGTGGCAACAATTCGCACTGCCGGTGTACGTATGTGTAGGTATACTATGCCTAAGTCTGCGCCTACTGCCCACCTGTTGTACGTCGTAGTCGTGTCATTATAGGTACTGATTCTATACATCGGGTACCTCTATATTATATTGTATACAGCCGCCTAATTTAATTTGTAATTTAAAAAATCCGCCTTCGACGTGTTTGTTATATTATAGTTGTGACAACTGAATGCAACAGGTATCCACGCTTGTGTCAATGCAGTATAGATATCATATATATATATATATATAGCACGAGTGCGCGTGTATCAGCTACCGAATACCACGTGATTGTGCTTACCTATTATTATTATTATTATTATTATTATTATATGTAGGTATCTACACGATAAAAACGTCGTCTGAATTTCTCAATTTTACGTCCTGTTTTTGGCCGAGTCCCCAGCTAGGAAACCTTGGCCGCGCGTTTGCAGCTAACAACAAAACGGTAATAATAATCGACTCTATAATATACACATTCGTGGTACAAACATGTACCAACTGACAATATAACCATTACCCAAGTGCCTATCAAATGTAAGTACGTGGTGTGGCTATTGCGGCGGCGTTAGGGACACTTCGGCGGGTCTTTGTTGTTGAGCAACATTTTATAATATTGTAATCCATAACCCAATTTCGATGCGGACCGCGAAGTTTTCGTCGTTTTATCACAATAATATTTGCATATTTTAATTTTTCAATGAATGAGATTTAATTTTTAAAAAATTACCAACATTTTCAATTCAATGCCTAGGATTTTAATCTGTATAAAATATAAATATATTCGTATATCATTTAGCTATATATATGTACCTACATCTGAACCACGCACTTCGCACGAAAACCACCTCCGATTTTAAACACTAACTAATTTGATAAATTACAATCATTTTTACACCTGTTGCCTCAACATCATGCACCTAGAACGAGATAACACGGAATACTATTAATGTGAAAGGCCATAGCTTTATATAGGCTTTATGCCGTATATTTATTATACGATGTCATTAAAACATCATATAATAAACTCTGGAAACGTAGTTCGTGTCGAAAGATATCGATTAGAGATTGAAAAAACTATCCAAATTGAAGACGATTACACCGGACTGACAGAGTTTTTTTTTTACTTACATATAGGTAGATTAATACAAAAATAGGTATATTGGTATCCAACCAATATAATGTAACAGCACATTGCTCAGACTCTACCTGTTGTACCTTTTGAAATTATTCTTGACTCTACGTATACCACTGCATAATTTGCTTAGTCGTATAATCAATCATTGTATAGTGCAAATAAATTAGACCTATTTAACCATTACGGTTAAGTAATTACAAAAACTCATAACTCAGGTCGCAAAACAATGATGTGTATTTTTACCAAGTGATGCCTGTGAGGTTAATGGGGTGTTGAAAAACACATCGAAGGATGCACCGGTAACTCCCTATCTTTCACTGTCTATCTATTTCTCTCTCTCTCTCTCTCTCTCTCTCTATAATCGTAATATATTATGTAAGAAATATAAAAGAATAAATAAAAAAACAGAATATTTTATAAAAAAATAGAATTTTTATCTATCATCTTTTGGCCGTATTGTTTTTATACATAAAAAAATGATCAGACAATATTACATTTAGTCTAGTATTCACTATTGTAATATTTTATCATAATAATATGTAAGTATCTAAATATTCGATATGGCTTAACTTTCGACTACACGCGTATATAACAATAGATAAAAAAAACATTATATATAATATATAACAAAATATAAAAAAAATATTAAAAAAATACAGTTTAGAAAAAATACGAAAAATAAGTGCTCTTTCGCGTCGCCATGTCGCGATGTCGATGGTAATAATAACAATATATATTACGTACAATATATATATATATATATATCGTACACTCGCGTTTTTTAGTTTGATTTAAATTTAAAATTTAAAATTAAATTTGAATTTGAATGTTGTCGAGAAGAACTGCAGATCGCGGTAGTGCATATAATAATAATACTATAACACGCAGTAATAGAGGCTGATGTACGTCGCGGTCTGGCAAGGCGGCGTCGAAAGGGCGGAGGATAGTCTGTGTACGTTATGCGATGATGATGGATATTTGTTTTGCGGTTTGCTGCGGTTTGTGGTGTTTTTCGTGCGAGTTGGTAACGACGGGCCGAGCTGCTGCGCACCGAAAGCTATTAGTAAGAGGACGACGGTGCTCCGTAGGACGACGACGGCCTGGAGGATGGAGCTCCGTAGGAGGACGACGGGCCGGACGAGTAGCCACCGCCGGACGAGTAACCGCCACCGCCACCGGACGAGTATCCGCCGGACTGTTGGAATTGGGCCACTTGGATGGCCGGTTTCACCTGTTCCAATTCGACGCCGACGACGCGGCTCGAGTACGACTGGGACGGGACTCCGTAGGACGATGATGGGGCTCCGTAGGACGATGATGGGGCGCCGTAGGACGATGACGGTGCGCCGTAGGATGAGGACGGGGCGCCGTAGGACGAGGACGGGTATCCGCCGGAGGAGGATCCGGAGTTCTGGGCTTCGTCTCTGAGCACGATCTGCTTGATCTGTTCGAGCAACTGTCCGTCGACGTACTGTCCTTCGTATGTGGATGGTCCCGGTGCTACTGGCACGTAGCTGCCACCGGACGAGTAACCGCTGCCGCCGGAAGAGTAACCGCTGCCGCCGGAAGAGTAGCCGCCGCCGCCGGAAGAGTAACCGCCGAAACCACCGGATGAGTGTCCACCGCCGGACGAGTATCCGCCACCGCTGCCGCCTGAAGAGTATCCTCCACCGCCGCCGCCGGAAGAGTAACCGCCGAATCCACCGGATGAGTGTCCACCGCCGAACGATGGTCGGCTGTAACTGCTTGGTGGCTCAGCGGAGACAATGGCGACCGTGGCGACGACGAAACACTGCAACACCCGCAATAAAAAGTTTATGGATTAAATACAATATAATATCGAACACCAGAAAACATAATAATATTATGATATAGCATTTGTTCGTTTGTCGAGTTGGGTTTGAGTCGAGTTAAAATCATCAGATCGTCAATAAATTGTACGTGCTAAACTTATGTATTCATATTAGTTTAGTTTTGATTTCAAAGCATATTATGACGCGTATCTTTTACATATTAAATAAATAACGAAAACATTTTAACGTTAAAACGATAAAAAAAAACACAATCATTTTAGTTTGAATAAATCTCATACTGTTTTCACATCAAAAATAAAAGATAATTTTTTGATTTCAACTGTTTTTAGCTGAAATATATTTTTTGTGGCAGATAGAAAAAAAAAACAATGTGTTTTTAGACCGTATAGATCGATGTAATTTATATAGTGAAACATCGCTGAAAGTCTTTATAGAATTCGCTGAAATATTAAAAATGTTGATCTTCACCATCGCCTGTCAGACTGCTTTAACCATTAGTTCGGCTCGAGTAGAAAAATATTATAATATAGACACGACTACATTATGAGCGAGTAACGATTTACGTTTTAAGCCGCGTGTATATATATACGAATATAAATATCCATAGTAGAACGTTTTAAACATACAGTGAAAGCTCTATATACAATGCCCGAGACGGGTGTACGGAATTTAACGCTGGACTATTATGATAATGCATATATTATTTTATAACATATCGTGTTGTGCAGTGCATAGTGTATAATATAGTAAGTATAAACAAAAATATTTAACGCAGTATAGATAAGTTAAAAAAAAATATTTTGTTTTGTCCAAAAGGTTTTCGTCTGGAGAGTTGTTGCAGCTAGACCGCACTTTTTATTTTATTTTTTACACTATTATTATTTATTATTATATTATTCACTGGTATTGTAGAATATATTAAAGAAGAACGACCGAACGACTATATTATACTGCTCCGCGATAGGTATCGTCGTCGATGGTAAAAAAAAAAATTTAATATTAATATAATACAAACGAAAAAAAAATAACTTACCAAAAGAAGACCGTTCATTTTGAAAATTTAAAAAAATTGACTTGTGTGTAAAATAAACAGAAAAGATTAACCACTGAATTCACTGACTAGTCACCGAACTTACACCGACTATTGGATGACTGTATGTAATTGCTCAGCTATTTTATACAACCACCACCCACCTGCAGGACACGGCTCGCGCGCTTGGTAGGGATTGAAAATGAAAGGAACGAATATTAAAAACTTCTTTGCAGATTCCCAGACTAGTAATTACATTATATCCTAATATAAAGTGATTGTAACTGCTTAAATCATAAGAAAAAATAATAATGTATATAAGTATAACACTACAACAGTATACACAAGTTATAATCCCACGATAATTGTTCGTTTAAAACGCACACTTCGTTATATAACTATATACATTCCTATAACCTATATGCATGGGAAAATTAATAGAATTAATTTCGTATAATATCTTAGATTTGTGTGACATGTAGTACGCATATACCTATATATTAAACGTGTTGTATTGTTATTATAAATTTTAGGTATTATTTTTTGGTCCACTTGAAACATTTTCCAATTCATTATGTGCAACAAGTTTACTACTTAAGCGCGGTAAATTATTGATACAAATTAAATTTAAGTCAAATGTATTTTTTCTAGTGACAAATGAAAATACTTTTAAGTAATATAATATATATAGGTCCTAATGTCCTATATGTCATATAGTTATACTTTAATACAGCTTTTTGAAATGTTAAATGAAAAATAATAACTCAACAGACATTATGCTCGTCTTATAATCTCATTTCAAATCGATTAACACTAAATTCTAATAGTCACTATATATCACCCAGCAAACGCAATATAGGGTTATTATATTAGGACCTACACTACAAGAAGCTACACAACTGATATGTTACGCTCAGGGGGCTAAAATACTGTGTCCTGACACACTTTGTGTCCCTTGAAAATCAAAGTGTGCCCCCTGAATGACAAATGTGTGTCAAATATTAATGTGTAAGGTAAGTGGTATACAAGGAGTTACAGAAGACTTGACGAAAAAAAAGAAATTACGCTACTTAAACTTATGACAAAAATTGTTAAAATTATAAGATTAAGAAAGTATTTAAGAAATATACTCATGTCAGCAAATTCCATAAAATAAAATTTTGAAAAAAGTTATTACGTTCGAAATTCATTTGTATTAAAAAAAATATTGATATTTTAAAAAATTCTAAAAAATAAACTATTTGACTTAGATAAATATTTTTACTATCAAAATTGTTCTTATAGTCAGATTCACAAATTTGCTATTTTGAATATATCCAAAAATATTTAAATCAAATTCTAAACTTTTATTTCAGTATTAAAAAATAAAAATAATTTATTGTATAATATATGTGTAGAGCAAGCGACTATAAATTATACATAAAAAAAAATTTTAAACAAAAGTTATTCCAAAAATCAGTTCTATCTGTTATACTTTGTATAAAAGAGGTGGTATTTTGGGTGTTTAACCACCACAGTTTTTTAGTGCTTTAGAAATCTGTCAAAGCCCTAAGGTAACAGTTAAATTAATAAGTGTGTCCCCTGAAATCAGATGTATTTTAGGCCCTGGTTACGCTTGGAATATACGGACATAGGTAACCTATTGTATTTCTGAGAGAATAGACATTACTTTACATGCAATATCCATGTGAATTATTGTTATAATGCGATCAAATGTCATTAAACCGCTCAAAAAATATTAAATATAACGTGAAATATATTCAAAGTTCATTTTTAATGGTATAATATGCATTGTACATTCAAAGCGCTTTCCATTGTTTAAATGATTTCACACAGAAAGCAAATGCAACATAAATATTGAATGACACTTGGAAATTATTCGGGGAGAGTTTTTAAGTAAATACTCACGGAGTTAATAAACGACATTATAATTAAAAACAACAAAGAATTATAATATCAAAAACATTTTTTAAATGTTAAAATGAGTATTTTCTATAGACTATAGATAATAGATAGGTATGTTCAAATACAAAAGTGCATAAATATATCATAAGTTATATAATTCACCGAAGAATAGGATATATATACCATATAATAAAAACAGAAAACTAATATATTAATTGTTCATTTCCCTTAATTATAATTTTTATTTTCTTTTTATCAATTATACCTATCTCATCACTTTTATAGTTTTATGGCATAACTATGTATAAGTGGTTTTATCTGATTAACAATCTTAATTATTCGAAAAATACTTTTAATTAATATTTTAATATATTTTAATATGTATCATTAACACTGATGTTTTTTTATATTATAAATGTATTCATTACCCAACATCTTAATATTTCAAGTTAAATATTGCATTGTACATAATATACACTTGATAGATCCACCAGAAAAACTTATTTATTATTCATATTTCATAAAAAATTTAAATAAAATATAAAAATTGTGCAAATAAATGGTTTTGCAACATGTTTTAGTATATTTCGTTAGGTACACATATTGCATAAGTAAATCATATATTTAATATCGACTGGAGTTAAAGTAGATTTTTAGTTAATCTATATACCCATAGGTACATAGTTTTTATTCAAACCATAAATCTAAAATAGTAAGTACCTAGTATATCTAATAACACAAAAACAATAAATTATTATAAGGAACTACTACATTTTAATATATAAAACGCACCTAAAGCATTTATATACAAGTCATTAAAACAAATGAATATAAATAATGAATAGGAACTTATAAAAAATGCTTAAAGTAGGTAGTTAAATCTATAGAATTTAATTTTTGACTACTTAAAATCGATTTCGGGGTAAAAATCAATCGCCGAAGGTAATATGGTAAAATATCAATACTAGTTGGTTTATAATATATGTTTGATAGTCTTCGATTGGAATTATTTGTAAAATATTGAATCCAAATTATTATAACATGATAACAACATCATCTGTATTATGCTAACATTTTTTATAAACCTTAAATTATTAGGATTAGTCATATTTTAAAATATTATATTATATAATATTTTTATATAGGCATACCTATTTCTCAGAAAAACAATTCCCAGATAAATTATCCCATATTAAAACTAATGATTAAAATGTTTTAAATTACGTACAAACTTAAGGTCACATATCATCCATCAATGTTTGATCTCTGTAGTATAATTTATATATATATAGATAGATATTATATAGAAAGTGCAGATTCCATGTTTACGTTTGCGTCATGCAACTATTACTAAAAAGTTGTTTACATTTTTTTTTTTCATAAAACAATGTTTTTCAGTGGATGTACCAGCTATAGATAATGGAGTTTTCACATTATTCTTCAGGCTTACAAGATAATATTTGTTATAGTATATTTATTTATTTTATAGTACCTATTGGGTATTTTTACATAATATATTTCTCGTCCCCTTATACCTGCCGCAGTCAAAACTTAACCATTAAAAGTTATCGATTACTGCGTGTGCAAGGTACAACAGGCGTATCGACGTATTACATATTGTTTTTTTTTAACAAGGTTGGACTTGAAAGAATAACTATTCCTTCATATTATAATTATATTTATGTGTATAGGATGTCGTGGAGAACCGCGCAAAGTTCTACAAAGTCTATGCGCCAAATATTATAATCGCACCTACTCTCTTATACTTATGACTTATTGTCATTCTGCAGTAAGACGGCCGCATCGTGGCAGAAAGTGTACAGGCCGGTATACTCGATGTGCAAAGGGTTGCGGTCGGTTAATACCAAATTTCGAACCACCTGCAGATGATTTTCATTATAGGTACTGTGGTCCATTGTTGTATGACGCAATATCGGTAACAATACGGATGAGTACCGCGTGTGAAATAATTATGTAAGAAATGTGCGTTCCACCGGACTATATATTATATCCGATCGGGTGAAAGTAGACCGCTGGTGAAATATACAATATGTAGGTCCCGAAAAAGACGTGCCTACGACTTGTAAAAAGTAAAAGAAAAACGTTTCATCCTCCTTATAAGGTTTAACGGATAGAGTAGTACGTGCACATTACGATCTTTCGAGATAAAGCAACATGATGTTTGGAGGCTCCAATCGATTTTTACAGAAGGTACATATTAGGACTTAGGAGGTTCCTATGTATAATCACTGAGTTGTAGTACCCGAAGCAACGTGTATCATGTAGGCAACAGGTAGGCAAATTCCATCGAAAACCCGACGTCCGTTGTAAAAGCTTTTGGTTTTCGGATGTCACGATTTCTTTCCAAATATACTACCCACACGCGGTGATGGTAGGTACCTATCTATTCTATGATGTACAATGTACAAAACGCGTTATTATAAAATCGTACACCCAAGTTATACATATATATTAGGTATGCAGATGACCTGAGTCGTAATAATAAAATGATTAGTTGTATGCGTATGATTGGGTTTCAACTCTGGAAGACTGGTTCGATGTTGTTTAATGTGGGCTATTTTCATACATATATCTACTATTCCACGAACCTCGAGTGGTTATATATATATATATATATATCAACGAATTGTATAGATATATCACTATGTTATGCGGTCGTAATATATAATTACATATTGTATTTTTTTTATTTTTTTTTTTTGGACCGAATAAATCTCACGGATATTGAACACTCCACATTTGCTGTTGACATAACACCGGAAGATTATCGCTGTTTTTAGAGCTCCGACCAAATATAATACTCGCAGCAGATAACCTGAATAATGAACACAACGCATGCGCATGCTGTTATATATATAAATATAGGTATATTATCTAAACAGGTGATTTATTCATGAGACAACATAATAATATTGTGTTTTATTTTATTCAAAATCTTGGTAGATACTATATATTTATTTGTATCGCGTGTTTTAACGGACGATATTGGTTAGTAGGTAATAGTATGAAAGTAAAACAATTTTGGTAGACTTTCAAAAAAAAAAAACCAACTATCAAATGTTATTTGCTCGAGGAGTAGTCAGTAGATATATAATATATACATTATATCTACATAAGGTGTTTTTAGAATAGCAAATTTATTACACCTACACATACCTATTATGACATATTATAGTAATATAGTTTACAGTGTCGTACAAGTATTTTACACGTGTAACCATTGGCGTAAATAGGGTTTGCAATTTGGGGGGGGGGCTGAAGCTCAGGTCTATACTTGAAACTCTTATGATGCTTTTAAATTATAGTAGTGAAATCATTAGTAATTGGGGGGCTACAGAAACTCTAGGGGGGCTAAATCCCCCTAGCCCCCTCCTATTTGCGCCTATGCGTGTAACTAAACTAAACCCTCCAATCAAAGCTACCTATTAAATGCCAATTGGCTTCCAAATTTTTTTTGAAAAACACATCCATAGGCTATATTGCAGTTACTTATATGGCACACTTATTTCTGGCCACCCTCTCAAGAACTGTCGTCCAGTTTCGTCTGTACGCACAATGTAAGCAATTAAAATAGTTCGTAAGATCCACAATCGATTTAAACATTATTACTTAAAAATTAATAAATTGTATGAACTTGAGACTGAAAATAGTAGAAAAAAAGGCACCTATTGTAAAATTGATTTTTAGTCTTGTGATGTAATTGATAATATTACCTAAAAATACAGTCAATAACCGACCAAAATTACAATATTTCAAGGACAATATATATTTATAAATTTAATAAGCTGACTAGGTATACCTACATTATAATATTACAGTTGACTAGATAGGTATACCAAAATACTGTCAGTTATTAGTTCTTATCTACATTTATGGGTATAAAATTAAATGCACCCACACGAAGAAAAAGACATCTGAATAAACCACTTTTATAGTTTTTTCGTGTTTATAGTTTAAATTTTTTATCTACCTACTTATTATATTATATATATTATACAGCTGTGAAATCCTCAACCTTGACCTAGAAGATTTTTACTATTAGTTTCATAGCGTTTGAAATTTATTGTCCGTCCAATTTTGTATGTATACGTATCGCATACACGTAGTTATATAGGCACCTGTATTTATATTATACCACGATAAATTATTACTGTCATGTGTCTGGATGCAATTGACGTAAGAAACTATAAAATAAATTAAACAACAAATTGTTGTTCTGTGCTATTTTTTTTGTGTAGTTTTTCATTGTACCCGTCGCAGTGAATCATATTAAAATCGTAGGAGATTTTTATTTAACGATTCTATAAGCCCATTATGCAACAAGTTTATACCTATAGACATAACTATACATAGGCATAAACGTCATTGTCACCATAGTTATGCTATGCAAATCTATATGCTTTAAAACTTAAAAGTACCAATGCGACTGCAGTCTATGATGATGAACCGTTGAACCCGGTACAGATTTTATTATTATGCATTTTTTATTATATACAAGACTGAGACCATGATGAATCCAATAAAATTAATACTACAGGTAGGCACATAAGAGATGTTTACTCTTATTTAGTTGAATTTTTATATCTGTAGCGTATAATAGTCATAATTTAATCTCGTAGGTACATTATAGATCATAAATAGGTATACCAATATACCATAATGTTATATTATATAGATGTGTGTGCAATAAAAAACGATCAAGTCTTATAGTTTATGTTTTTGTATTATTTTTTCATTGGTATATTTATATGCATACATTTTTAATAAGTATAGTAAATTATGGGATTGAGATTGTGAGATCTATTTTTGAAAAAAACACTGTTTTTACTTATACCCGCGGTGCTGCTGGACAAATAAGAACCTCTTACGATTAATAAAGTTATTAAAGAATAATGAAATCTTGTGATGTGTATGGTTTGAAAATTAAAATAAAACTTATAAAATATACTTCAGTGGCCTTTTATTTATTGAAATTAGTTG
Source organism: Macrosiphum rosae (assembly GCA_016617965.1). Lineage (NCBI taxonomy): Eukaryota > Metazoa > Arthropoda > Insecta > Hemiptera > Aphididae > Macrosiphum > Macrosiphum rosae. The sequence continues at coordinate 13,698 of WHPZ01582436.1, read as the reverse complement.
TTTCGAAATATTTTAAATAACCATTCAACTGTTCCAGCTGATCGTCTAGCCTAGCCAAGACCTACTGATTAATTCGGTAGATAGAAGCTAAACAGATTGCTGATTAGTAATTCTAGACACAAATGTTTTGAGTACAAACGGCGTGTTTAACTTTGAAACATCAAAATTAACCCAGAAAGGTGGCGTGACTTGAATTCCAGTGTGTTCAGTATAGGTAATATATTTTCAGGCTATTATGCAATGGCAAACGAAGAAAAAAGGATTAAATATATAAAGTAGCTGTCGAATTCTCTGTAGAATATAATGTAATGTTCTAAAAAATATAATAATAATGACACATTTTAACAGTGTATCCGTTTAAGGCCGTGTAATACGCAGATAAAGTCTTTCTGCAGTATGATAATATAAATAATTATTTTGCATATTATGTAAATAATATTATTGTTCTGCATCTTTTACATTTAACTTGAATATTATTGTTTAGATACTGTACGTACTCCTTAAAACTTGAAAAGCTAATAATAAAATGATAATTTCCAACTGCTCGCTTAATGGCGCCATGCATTCAAAGTTACCCTTTCTCGCTTGTAAAACCATAATAGTTTATCATTATTTAATCAACTATATCTATATATATCAACCAGAAAATATTATTTTTAATACTTTAATATAATATTTAAGAATGGACGTAAAAAAAACAATGGACGTAATTTATTTTAAGTCATTAGGTATCTCTCATTGCCATTTCTCTTTTATTCATTTAAAGTACACGTCATAATATTATCAGAATTACAGCCTTGGAGAATTTCTAAGTGTATTTTTTCTTCCGGGTGAGAGATTTTAGTTTTCACGACAATAAGTACTTACCAAATGTCCAAATTACTAATACTCTTTCAAGCCCCGAGCTAAACCAATTTTACTAAAATATCAAATTATATTATATGTATAAGACTAAATTGGAAATTTGTATAATCGTAAAATGCAATCGCAAAAGGTGTATCGTATAAGTATTGTATGATTAGTTTGAGAAAAGGTATAGGTATAAAATATACATTCAGACATTCTACATTCAATAAATATGCACTTTAGACTTTTTCACTTATTATTATAAGAATTGCCTATACATTGGGCTGCATGCAATAGCTGGTGAAACGATAGCAGGCCACAAAATCGTATTTTTTCAGCTTTGCATATTCTTACCTACAACAGATGTAATTTTATGATTTTTATTTAATCCATTGTAACATTTTTCGAGTAAATAAAATCTACAAGATTAGTAAAAAAAACTAGATAATAAATTCATTAACCTTCAATTTCGGTTTCATAATTCATTTAATGCACTTTAAAATCGCACCAGCCACATTTGTTTTTGAAGTATATAGTTGTAAACTTCTGCTTGCTGAACAATATATTTTTCAAACTCAGATCCCGGGTTTTGATATAAACATATATAGTCATTTAAAAAATGTTTTTAGATGAAAATTTAGCAGTTTTTTACGGTTTTATTACTAAGTTGGGTGGGTGCAGGTGTCATCGGGTTGTTTAAGTAATTTTAACTGCAGGTCGTTATAATAATATATTCTTATTTTATTTTTAATAGCACGTCTTACAACGCGGAATTTATATTGTATTTTTTTTTCTGTGGCTAGAGATTATATTATACCTACGCCTATTTTAACCGACTCAGTTTTTTTTTAGAATGTCTACCTACGTGGAAGAAATATCGTACTAGAGGAAACACGCAGTTCACGTTTCGAAGACGCGTATTCCCGAGGGTATTATCTATTACTGGTAAAAAATCTTGCGTGGCCCCCCGACTGCATCATGATGTTGTGTGCTGCAACGCGCACTGGACATACTTTTACCTATTTATTTTATCATTTTAATCCTACAAAAACGGGCATATACAGAGTGACCCACTGACTTGGGCCGCTGCGTATTGCGCAATTCCTAATACCTATATACATGTGCACGGTTTACAGTGCGGTTCGTCTCGATTTTCATTGCGTATATTCGTGGAGGTGATTGCTAAGTAATTTGTTTTATTCAATACGTGCGAGTGTATAAAAAATAAAATAAAATAGCCGTTTATCAACTTTTTCCACATTGAAACGATATGTATGTGACAGGGTAAAGGGGATAGAGAGGGAGATATTTCGAGAGAGAAAGAGAGAGATAGAGAATGAGAGAGAGAGAGAGAGAGAGAGAGAGAGAGAGAGTGAGAGCACGAGACTATTAGACTATTATAAATAATCATATACCATTTCACACGTGCAGTGCCCCTTGGACGTTTTAACGACCCCGCGAAGATTCACCTTTCTATATATTTTTTTGTTGTTGTCTTGAGTGAGCGTTGCTCGTCCGCCTTCGCTCGTTGTCCTGCAATTAGAAGACATTCCTGCTCGTTGGCTGATATGTATTTATATATATATATATATATATTAAACAATCATTATTAAATTTAGGGACAGTTGGTAAATATTGATATGGACATACTAAAAAAATCCGTTTAATATGGCATATCGGAAAGTTGAGTAATGTTTCCAGTCTCCGGGTCCCACAGCTATAGTTTGACCTTTATCGGATGAATTTATGTCAAATGAATGACCGTGACGAATGTTTTTTGATGGTTTAATCATAAAATGTAAAATAATATATTTGTGAATACGCAACTGTATAGTCATTAAGTTTGTCGTAAAAAAAATTTACATTTTAAACAAACAGAATATTAGGTATCTAATATCTATATACATGACACTTATCACCGCATTATGATTATGGTATGATAATAATATGACGGCGGGCATTCATTTATATATACGTAACTTAAGAGTTGAGACTTGCAATTAAACTTATATCGTTGTGATCAAATCGACAGCTATATGCGAGTACCTTGGGCCACTTATTATTAGGGTTAGTAAAATACTATAAAGATTCTGAATAGTTTTCATTTTGAATCATGAATTTATGTTTATTAGAAGAAATTAAAAAAAATAACCACCTTTTTCTGCACCCCTCGAATGTGCTAGAATCTAGTATATACTATAGAGTACCTATAGGAGACTATATTTTATAAGATTTGCCTCATCTCCTTCGCCCTTAGGTATTATACTATAATCGTACCCCTGAAATATCAAAATGTTGGGAAATCGACTTTTAATGTTTCATTATGTAATTATTAGTCATTATAAATAGGATTTTTAATTAATTTTTCTTTTCTCAATCTTATATTATTCTTCATATTGTATAGTTTATTTGCATAATATGCTTAAAATATAAAGGATGAAATTCTGTAAATTTTGATGGTAATAACTCGAAAAACGTATTTTTTGAGTTGTGTCACTATTCTTTCAGGGGTTGCGAATAGTTTTTATAATACCTATATGTAGTAAAACTTAGTTAGGTTACGTTAGTTTTACTGTATATAGCTTAACAATATTATTTCCCCTATTCATGTAATGGTTACTAAACCAATTTTAAATTTTATCGTCGATGAGTGATGACGGTTTCTTAATTTAATTTTATGCTATAGCTTGTATACATAGTTGTATACTCAATACTCATAATATATTAATTCTTGCATCTTGTAACACTTTAATCTTGGATAATAAATTACGTAATTGTAAATATGTATAGATAGATGTAATTATAGGTAGGCACTTCACGGTTAAAGTCCCAAATGTACAAAATAAATAAGAAAAACCTTATAAACATGTAGCAAACCGTAGGCAGGTAGTGCGCTTATAGAATACTATTTTAAAATCCAATGATTTATTATTACTTTCAAATTAATATTAATTAAATTATACAACACTGCTGGTTTACATCGAGTTTGTAGTTTAACGAATGGCCAAAGACTAATTACTGTGTAAGGTTCCTTTACTTTTATTTTAAAGAAAAAACGTATAGAATATTATAATACTTAATTAATATATTATAATATACATACATACAAGGTAGTGGTTTTAGTATATAGGTATATAACTCTAATAATGTTGTTATATTTATTTTCGCTATTTATAAATAGTTTTGAAAAAATAAAAATTTAAATCACAGCAAAGTTACATAGTATATGTATTTTTAATCCTTATTTTATTTTCATAAATCTAAAATATATGGTCTTTGCTATTATAATTTTTAAATTAACATATTATATTTCTTGTGTTATTAATATAAGTATTAAGTTACAATAAGTTATGTATGTATACCACATTCTTTGCTGTAAAAGGGCTAGTCCTGTTGATTTATAAATAAATAAATAAAGGTTATCTGGCGCTATTAATCATGGTTATCATATTAATTAAATATACAGTGTGCATATAAGTATATATATCGTGCTATATTGCGAGTATTAAAGTGTAACAGAAAGACTTGAAAATTATGTTACGTATGACAAAAAATATTGAAATTATATAATTAGTAAATAATTTATGAAATATACTCTTGTCAGAAAATTCCCCCAAAAAATATTTTGAAAAAAGTTATTACGTTCCAAATACATTTAATCAAAAAAATATTGGTATTTAAAAAAATTCTAAAAAATAAGCTACCTGACTTAGATAAATGTTTTTACTATCGAAATTGTTCTTATAATCAGATTCACAAATTAGCTATTTTGAATATATCCAAAAAAATTTTAATCAAAATTTTAATTTTTTATTTCCAGTGTTAAAAAATAAAAATTATTTTTTGTATAATATGTGTATAGCGCAAATGACTATAAATTATATATATAAAAAAAATTTTAAATATTGATTAGAACAAAAGTTATTTCAAAAGTCAGTTCTATCTGCTACAACCTGCAGTATATTAATATACGTATGTACTTTTTGTATAAATATTGTATGTATTTCAAGTAGAATTGCTTCAACTCATGTGATGAATTAATCATATTATTAAAGTCTCTCGTATCGACCTGCATCCTCACCAAGATTTTTTGATGGGTTACTCCCGCATAATGAAACAATAATAATATTGTGGTTGTATAATATACATATTATGTCTGAAGTATGATTATTATGCGTTGAAACAATGAAATATCTTAATTTGTCTACACGAAAGTCTAAAATAATAATACTCATTTTTAAACTTTCCAGAGTGTGAAAGTAAAGAGAATTATAAATTATGTTTAAAATATCTATCATTTCAGAATAATTATTGTTGCTTTTCGCATTAATTCTGAGTGTCTATTATAGGTACCTACAAAATAATTTGATAGGTAGGTTTATATAGCCATACTATAGTTATAACTATTTTACTTTTATTTTCAATATATAGGAATTTATTATTAATATTATTTATTTAATGTAGCTTTGAATCAGTTATTCGCTATTATTTTTTTAAAATCAGTATACCAGATACCTACTACCTATATATTATAATGTATTCAATCACATTTAAGTAAAATTACTTATATATGTGTTGTACGTAGAACCTAAATGTGTTTTACATACATAATTTTAAACGTGGTAAGCATTTTATATACTTAATTATCATTATAATAATTAAAGCACGATGTGCAATAGTTTTGTGAATATATTATTATTACTATTAAATATATTTATTTTGTTCAATTATTGGCAATATATCAGAAGGTACCGCATTATATATACAGTAAAACTCGCTTAAGACGCTCCCACTTAAGACGCTTTCCCGCATAAGACACTATTTTCCGTCGGTCCCTATATCATCTATATCCCTATTTCATTCCCGCATAAGACGCTTTCCCGCTTAAAACGCCCTAGGGGTCTGGTCCCTCAAAGAGCGTCTTAAGCGAGTTTTACTGTACATCAATTCAGTGAACCCACAACGATTTGACATAATAATAAATAAAATACAGCCACACATGTGTATGCTGTATATATTATGTATTAAGGGTATAATACAATTTATAATGTCTCAGAATAAATTTTAGTTGATAAGATAATTATAATTTTGAAGATCAATTATTATTTTATTTTGTTGATTCTAATTACAAATTTGTTCTCATATCCATTCCTTTATGGAATTTGAGAAATTATCATTACTAGTAATCATACTATTTTAAACTTGTTTTTTTTATATACCAAATAATTAAAATACAAAAAAATAAAACAAAAATTGTATTTTATCGTAAAAGTATGCAATATTATTAAACAAATTTCAAAATAGAAATAGTATAATCGAAAGTTTCCTATTTATTCAATTTTAATTCAAACATTTTGTAAATAAGTAATCTATGTTCCACGACAATCTAATATTCTAATGATACCTACCTCATCTTAGATATTTAATTAAATTTGTCTGTATAAAGTTAAAATTGATATACCTAATAGAAAAATTAATTTTATATTGTTTGTTCTATGAGGGAAAATCGTATAGTTAATAGATTGTTATTTACTAAATTAGGTAGCTAATTATTTAAAATAGACGTGATAAAAGAAAATTCTAACTTAATTCTATTTGAAATAAGTAATAACTAGGCAATTATATAGATTTATTATTCAGATTGAAAATAAAAATTTCTTTGTATAATTTATCGTTTTCGTTCAGTACCTACTTATAGTACTTGTATTCATTAATTTACGTAATTATTCCATATTTTACTTTATCTGACATAGTTCTTATAAACTCATTAAATAATTGACTTACTATAATATAACATTTAATAGATTTAATAAACTGTTACCAACTAAAGTTTTTTGGTAGGAGGGAAAGGTATCTATATAAAGTCGACGTAATAAACGAAAGTCTTCGTCTTTCTACACAAGTATTCTCTATGATTAACCGTGCTTAGCAACCTAATGGCTAATACAGTAATATACTTTTACACCTGTAAAACTTATCGAATGTTTTAAATTTTTACACTTATCACTGATTACCAATAGGTATTCATAAAACGAATAGTACGTCTTAATATTTAAAACAATGTTATGTGTTTTGTCATATTGGTTATTTTTTTATATGCCTATATTCGGTTAATACTTCATACTTCATAGTTCATCGGCACAGACAGAACTCGAGTAGATATAGATCAAAGTTGGTGAAAAACGAATAATATTTTTCAATTATCAGAAACGTATATATATATAAGATGGTTTGTAGAGCGTGCACTGCATATAAATAATAATAATTATAACTATAGTTTGAATTTTAATTGGGCGTGACATAATAATACACATATAATATGTATCTTTACGCTGCAGTTATGCACTACCCAACCATAACTTAATCAACTTAATTTAATTTTAAATTGCCAATTTTTGCAAATTCATTACTATGTTTATTGCTTATAACTAGCTTCTTTATAATTTAAGGTGGTCAATATATTATAATATAATATTGTTGAATTTACAAAAAAAAAAAAATTAAGAATTAAAAAAAAAATATCTTTATAATTATAAGAGTTTTTCAATTGAATTAAATTGAAGTTCGCGTATAGATATTAATATATTATGTAGGTAATATAATTAATACTGCATAATAATTTTATTATTTATAATTATATAAATGAATAACTATATAATAATTATAGGTACCTACTATTGTACTAAATGGAAATGAATAATGAAAAAAATTAAATAAAAATCATATTTAACAAATTGACCAGGTACTTCGCAAAAGTAAGTACCTACTCACTACTCGCAAATCTGAGGACATAATATTATTGTGTATTACCTATGATAATATATATTTATTTGTTTTGTTGATTATAATAGTTGCAGCCCGTATAAAAATAAAATAAATTATATATTTACAATGTAGTTTACATAAAATATTTCAGAGACATAAACATCATATTATTAAGTAGGTATAGTACAGAAAAATATTAGAAGAATGAAGATATAAAAAAAAACATTTCCATACATTTTTTTCTTTTTTAATTATACACAATTAATTCTGTGAATAATATAAAAAATATATTAGTTTTCATACTCATCATTATTCATCTACTGAACTAGCTCTGTACTGTTTTTATTTAATTTTCTATGTAAATTATACAACGTCACACCTGTATATTGATTTTACCGAAATTTTTTACTCCGTTCATTTCGCAGAATTCTGCCAATTTTGTTGGCGTCATCTTTTTATGAGATTAATGTAAATTCGTTCTAAATATTATAGACCGATTTACGTAAATATTATTATACCTAATCTAACCTAACCGTCCTAACCTATAGTATTAATATGTTATCAATATAAATAATTTCTAAAAAAAAACAACGAACGACATGAGTACTTGACTGCGCGTGCTACGAGTGGCGTTCGCGATGCAGCTATTATTACTTGAGAGTTTCACCCTGTACACAATATACTATTTAGGTAATATATTATTATGACGGCGATGGCGATAGTATCGTTGGTGTATTGGTAGGTGTATACGTGTACATAACGCGAGAAGGCCCCGAGCTCATATATATATACGCGCGGGTTCAAAGGTCGCACGCCCTAAGGAACCTCTCCGTATACATAACACGACTATATATTATGCGTTATGTATAGTTATTATCATATAATACATATATATATATATACATACGGGTAGGTTATATATATATCTATAAACATAATGTAGGGTCGTCGGCGATTCGCGCGGGGTCATCGCTGCTGCAGACGGACGCGCGTTACTCGGCCGTCGGCGTCGTATCGTTACGGCGTTCGCGCGCGCGTGTGTGGGAGAGAAAGTCATCGTCGGAGCCGTCGTCGCGGTCGTCGTGACTATCATCTGAAGCGCGAACGGTAGCCCCACCGTCTAGGTCGCAAGTCGAATCTTACGAGGAGAAATATTATGATGTATAACGCGCTTATAAAAAAAAAAATATAAATAGGAATAGGTGTATCTAAGTAGACTTGGTAGGGTTAGGGCGTGAGCGTGTGCTGAGGTAATAAGTATGATGTATGCGCCGTGAGCACTGCAAGTCCGGAGAACGGGGGCGTCCGCCTCGGGATGAAATGCATACTACCTATTATTATTATTATTGTATCTATATTATTGTGACGTGCATATTATATCGTGTATAATATGTACTATGTGCGGTGTACCGAGCAAATTATTATGTTTTTAATAATATAATTATATCGTCGTCGTCGTTGTACTGCCCAAAAACGTAATCGAGTATAAACATGTCACAATCGTTTCAAACCGACCGCCTGCGGTTCGCATGGTGAATATATAATAATTAATAATATACATATTATGATGTGAATAAATTTACAATCAGGTTCGTGATTAGAACGCGCACCTCCCCTGCACCTTCGACCGAGACGGGACAGAAGTTATAATAGGAAGTGCCCATATAGTTACATATAATATTTAAACGTCTTCGTTGTGTAACGAAAGTTATTATTTTCTGAACGGCGTATGGATTCTAGCATTCTGCATAACATATTAGGTAGGTATATTTGATATATCATGTATAACTATATATAGGTTAGTGTTTACATTTTATACAATGAAGACATGTGATTATAGTAAGACAAGTAACTGTTAGGAGCTAATTTTTTCCGCTGTGGTCATCATATTATTATTTTCAATTGTTTCTTTACCTAAAAAAAAATGAGTAGTCACAAATTTCCGGGCCCGGGGGAATTCCCCCTTCCCCCTCTCTTAATCCTAATAGGTACACAACGGTCGTGGAACGTGTGTTTGAGGCAAAAAATAATGCGATAGGATTAATTACGTACGAAATGTGGTTGTGTATGCATAACATATGCAATCAAGCTTACATTTATTAACAGCTGTTATTTTACTATTTTTTTGAACTTAAACGACAACTTCTAGAAAATAATTAAAATATTGTATTTCTGCAATTTCTGTTATATAACCTGACGTATTATATTTTTAATATATGTTTATAATTGTATACATCGCGTACTAGATAGACGTATTGCATAAAATGTGTGGATTTCTTTAAATTATTCAGAAAATTTCAGTTAGGTATAAGAAACAATACTATTATAATACTTAAAAAGTAGAGATTTAAGATGTGTCAGCTATCGAATATAATACATCCCAAATCCAAATATATATATAATACTACATATTTGAATAATAATAATATATTGTATTTTTAAGGTTTTTGAGGTTTGGATCCCCCCCATCCCCCTATGGGCCCCATAAATAACTATCTAAACATCTAATATATATATATATTAAAATATTCTGTAGGGTAGTGTCTTAAATGTGTTTGAAAAATTAGCTGGACCACCTCCATGAAAAATTCCTAAATACGCCACTGGTCTTATACAGCATAACTGCGTGTATTACTATATACGTTTATTATATACTTACATAGGTACAGGCGTACAGCTAATTAGCAGTAATGGGCATACAATGTGTAAAAATAGTAATTATTATCATTGGAAATGTTGTAATTGTTTAAACGTGTATAAACTATCACATTAATAATATGCATGTTTAATAGGTAAATGATATTATATATTATGTCTAAATTGTTAACACTTGTAGGCAGTAATTATCAAAAATGTTTAATTTATATGCGTACGCCAGTGAATCTACATCAGACGATAACAAACCGACAATTAACAATATTATCCATTAACGTTTGTAAATATGTACACCATGTAGGTAGGTACCTATACATTGCATTGTGGGATATTAAATTATAGAATATTATAATTATTATACATAGAAACCAGCTACCATTGTTGTTGGACCATAACATTTTGAAATTTAACATTCAAATTCTTGGCGTTATTATGCAACATATAGTACCTATTGTAAATTATTAAAATAATAATTGTATTTACGGCAAGCCCGAGGAAAGAGAGAATAAGTAATATTTCGGTGAGGGTGACTACCTATTCCGATACCGCGAGTTTTGATCGTGTTCAATTTTAAATCAAGTGCCTACCTATGTATCTCATTATATACATAATAAGTAATGTAATTGTATACATTGGCTACCCGACTACAGGTATCCTATGTGATTACAATCAGTTGATCGCTTACACGACTGGCTGCAAGACAATAACGCTGATTTCCTTATTACCTATTATATCTATAAATTGCCCAGTTGTTGGTTTTATTCGAGGTTTTATTATACACATCACACCGTATAGAAACGTGATGACTACACCACTGGTACTATACAGTACCAAAACTTTTTAATTTTAAATGCTATTTAACCAAAATAATAACAACAAGTAAAGACGTTAGGCATTAAACACACATTGGGAGAGAACTATATAAAAACAATGTTATAGGTGCATGTGTTGATGCATCTCCATCAAGACCTAATAGCAATAATATATTGTATAATATATTTAACCAATGGCCATAATATATTATTGTAATTTTAATACCTTATTTGTAGTTATAGTGGTATAAGTGATTTCAGCTGCAAATTGTTTAGTGTTGTGTTGTAATTACTAATACGTATACCTACCATAAAAGATAAATCTTAATTATGAATAAGTTCTGTTGCTTTTTGTGAAGAAAATGCCAAAATAAATGATTCAAGTGATAATATAAAATACTTTGAATAAACGTTTTAATTTAAATATACTTCGTCTTCCTTATTGTCATGTAATTTATGTATTGTAAGATGCTCAATGTTATTATATATTATGTTATTACTTATTATGCAGCAATGAAATGTTTATAGAATATAATTATAAAGCGTACCTAATAATGAAACTATGAAAGCCGAAAGGTAACAATAAGAGAATCGGAAATGGGCACCTACTTCAATGATCACGATTTTAAGTCGTGACAGTAAATTATTACAGAAGCGCCCGCCAACACTATTGTATCCGGATATACTCCGTTACATTTTATTTATAAAATAAAATATTATATTTAATCTTTATTATTACTTATTAATTAGAAAATTATTGAGAACATAATATAACTACCATTGGGAAAACGTACTACAAACGTCAAAAAACACGAAAAATTTATGAAATCGAACAAGAGATAGAGAGAGTTGGCCAGAAAATTGAAATTTAAAACTTAAGAAATATGTACTATTTTACAACATTAGGAGAGTTAAAAACAAAATTATTACAGAAATATTTGATGGGAGTATAGGTACAATAACAATGGAAACTTTTACACCTTTAATTAAAAATTCTCACCGGACCAGCACTATTGCAGGGTCCGAGGGCATCCGTGAGACGAAACGACGTTTAACAATACTATTTGCACACTAGTTGAACATTGTGTGTATAATTGATTATAAGAACAATTGTAATTTTATAATTACAATTGACGTTATAATGGTTTATAGCCGTCAACTTAGTATTAAGTGTGAAATAATCACATGATTTAACTATTAAGAAAAACGTTTTCCAATAAACACTGTATAATTATATATATATTATAGGTAAATATATAATATATATTTAGGTACTTCTATTTTTGTTGGCTCAAGAATTGTTAAAACAATTTTTCGGTAATTTTTTAAGGACATATTATTGCGGGTGAAATGCATTTTTTAGGGAATTTTTTCTATTTTTAGAGTAGTTTTGGATGGTTTTACGGGTATTTAAAACCGGACCCGTGGTTATAAACCCATAAACATTAAACTACTCATCCAAAATTTAATTTTTAATGTGTCATACTTATTTCAACAAATATACTGCTTTAGAATACGAAACAATTTTTTTCGACTTGAAAATATGTAAAAAAAAATATCTCTGTTGCCAATGACCCAATACAATAATCATTAAGATCAGTCACTTCAATTGCAACTAAATAAATAGTTGTAAATAAGTTTACTATGAGTTACCTACATATTTAAAAAATTCATTAACATTTACTAACAATATTATTTCTTAAATTATTGTGTACCTACCTAACTAAAAATTATCCATCTATCGGTACCGATTTTGAAGCATTTGAATATATTTCAACTTTACAGGGATTTATCATCAAATATAAAAAAAAAAATGTGTGACGTTTAGCTCCCCCCTCCCCCCCAAAAAAAGTGAGTGGTGTCATGGGACACCCGGTAGAAATGAAGTTTCTTTTCTAACAAATATTATAGATTACAAATACATTTTAGTATACATTAAAAAAATATAACCATTAAAAAAAAAGTAAACATCAATAAGTAAATGTATTTAAGTATTTAATGAGTTTAAGTAAATGTGAAAAATGAATAAAAATAAAAATTATTATTATTACTATTTAATTACTATTAATCTATTAATAATCGAAATTACAGACCTGGGATCACTGAAATATGATAATATGTATGTTTGTGATGTATTTTTTTCCAAATATCTTGAAAATACTCCATCAATATAGTGGTGTCATCTCTCGTTGTAGATTCTGCTGGAAAGTTTTAAATGTCTCCGATTTCTTATCATTAAAATTGTTATTAAAGTCACCACCAAATTGTTATAATTTATAAATTGTAATAATCATAAATGCGTAATATGCACACCTAATTAGACTGTTTAAAATTCTCGCGTTATACCGTTTTCTATTACCTAGTCTATACCTGCAAACGCGACGCACGAAAAAATTGTATTACGGCAAAGGTAATTCACTCATACGTCAGATTATTCTACGAAAACAATTTCATAAAATAAAAATGTTTACGCAAGGAGGTTATAATATGGTTGTAAGATGTAACCATAAGTTTATGTTTCGTAAGGACCGTGGTATAGATTTAAGTGTCTGGTTGTGCAGGGAATACGCGCGATATGTGCGCCCAGCACTTTTGGTAATTTCCACTTTACCGCCCGCTG
>WHPZ01582435.1:0-23835 GCA_016617965.1 Macrosiphum rosae | reverse complement strand
GGTGCGGGTTCAGTGGCGTCCATGTTCTTCGCCTTGGCCATGACGTTCTGGATCAATGCCCTCTCTTCGGCACTCAGATGGCTCAGGTCCAGGCTCAACGGGTCCGGGTCGGCCGTCGCTGTTTCCAGTGTGCCTGCAAGAAACAAGTACAATAATATTATAGACATTGTATCATAATATTAATATTACAAGACGCTATATTATAACGATGATACGCAGACCGCTCGAGTTGGTACAAACCACTCATATTGTTAGTAAAAAGGCACTTTTCCGTTTTAATTTGTATATTTTAAATTTTTAAATACAGCCGCAAAATAAACATCGTCTTAAAAATTATTCAAAGAGCATATTTTGAAATACATTTGTCAATAAATTAAGTACCTACTTATTAACAAAAGTACAAAGGACAAAATATACAGAATATACTTTGTAAAGTAGATATTTATATAGTAACATAAAACTCTTAATACCTATATTTTTTTTCTTCATTTTATAATCAATACCAATTATTTTTCTTTGATGTTGAAACTCAAAGCTATATAGTGGCTCGTTTAAGATTTATACACTATACCCACAACGGCCACAACTGTAACTACACTATTAATGCAGTATCATGCTGTGTACATAATATAATACCAAGGCGACGTAGGGGGTGACAGTATTTATTTTCATCTTTTGATATTTCAAAATAATATTTTATATCGGTATTCTTACCGGAAATATAGTTATTAAACCGATATTTCGGTACGGTTTTTATTTTCGGAATTTTCGATATCACGAATACATCGGAAATTACGATATTCCCGGTGTATTCGATCATTTTCATGATACCGGTATTAATATAAATATTATCAATATAATTTATGATATACGTTTTTGAATAAATAACAAACAAATTAAAAATATTGTAATTTTTCGTTAAAATATAAAAATTCGTCCAAATTAAAAAGTCTATAAAAAGAAATTGAGCTAATAAATTATTTTGATTTTTTTGTTTCTGTATGAACAACTATCATGAGGAACTTTGCATGAGTATAACATTTTGTAAGCTTTTCAACTGAGTGAACAATGTGTAACGACGTTTATAGAAGAAAAAAAACTACAACAAATCAAAAATTTAAAATGTCTATAAAAATCTCAATATTTTGAAAATTATACACTCGGAAAATGATAACATAAACGTTTGGTGAACTTTTCAAGTATCTGATTTGTTTTTATTAATCACAACACAATAAGAAAATTGTATAATGAGCAATCGTTATTTTACGGATGAATTTCATCAAAACATAAACTTTCAGACACTCATTAAAATGTTTCTAGAATTACGCTCAACTTCTTTGTTTTTATTCCAGTAATTACAACTTATGAAAAAGTATTATGAATTTATAACTACAAAATAGTTTGCACGTTTTTATGTACTATAGAAGTACTATAGAGTACTATAGAGGTACTTAGTGACTACGTAATAACAAATAATTGGATTTATGTTCTTAAAAACATAATAAAATAAACCTAACTATCCTTACTTAATTATAATATATGAATTCAAAAATTGTTGTGTGTCTGTATATTATAATATTTTCATTTATTTTTCTATTTCTTCCTTAGAGTATATTAATATTATGTATACAATACACACAAACGCAATATAATCGACAATTGTGTTTGAGTTTATTTTAGGAGTATAATGCTGGGTTGCATAAACAATCACTAAAGATTTAATGAGTCATTAGTGAGCTAATGGTCTCTTAAACTTGATTTAGTGGCCCACGATCAGTCCTATTAATTTTAGCAAACCATTAAATTAATCAATTTTTCATGCAACTTAACATATAGATATAGGTATATCAAGTAAAAAATGAAAAAATTCCATTGATTTTATTTCTGAATAGAAAATACCTAATATTGATAATCCAAATTCCAAACAGAGACGATTATAATTGTTTATATTATAATATTATAATTATTATTGTCTATGAAATAAAACCGTTTGAATTCAAAATACAAATATGTATGAAATAATATTTTCAGCATTTAGAAAATACTTTTATGATAGGTAGCATTTAAATACTTTTAATTACTTCTTAACGCTTAAGAAGTTTTGTAATATTAGAGTATAATAATTCTATAATAATATTATATCAGTTTATTTTCAGTTTGTAGATATATCATATATCATATATCCTTAGGTATAGCCTTATACGTTATAATTAGTAGGTAATACGAATCCACCTCACCACCATCACTGTGGTAATAATTTTACACGCAGATGGGTATACGAATTAATTACGATAAAAATAGGTGCCTATATAGGTAAGTAGTGAGTGCAAGATTTTCCCGGACCCCCCCCCCCCCCNTTTAAAATCAGAACAATTTTAGATGTGAATACTGTTTATTGATTATTGTATTAAGAATAATTTTATATTTTCATAAAAGTAGAAATAACGAGAAGATAAGAGCTTTTATATTTTGAAAATGATGAGTAACCTAACCTAAATGATGAGTATCGAGACCTTTCTACATAAAAAAAATGTTGCCCCCCCTGCAGAATTTTTTCAATTTCCTATTTTTAGGTACCTATAGGTATTCAATTATTATAATATTATACCGTAATATATAATATTAATATGTTAATGTGAATACGAAATATGCGATACTGATGCGTTCGTAGCAATCGCATAGATATAATATGTTATTATTGTCGCACTCTTTCGCGCTCAATTTATTTCGCTGAGCCGAACGAGGTCAAATTATTTTCATAATATTGACTCGAAAATTAAAAGTTAATTCTCTCCAACGAGATCCTATATACGAGATTATACTTTTAAGCTCTAAGCCATATATGCAAGGAACACCACGTACGGTTTATAGAGGCTTGGGGCGTATACTGGTCACAGGTAGTTTATAGAATCATAATCAACATAAGAATATATCGTATAGATGTACTTATATATACCTTTAAGTACCTACGTCATAACTCATAATATATTGTGCTCAGCAGTGAAAGGATGAAAAATAAATACTCCTTTAGATCGTGTCATGTAACAACATGATTGATGTATAACATGCACTTCATACATAACTTGATTATATAAACTATAATAGTATGTAAAAAAAACAAGACGGACACAAGGTTTAAATCTATATTTATAACATTGTTCGGTAAAATGTTATAAAAATACAATATAATTAATTAATTTTAAACTTAAGTTAGTTAGCTCTTCTTAATAAATTATAAAAATAAACATAGGTAGTTTGCGATGGGCGTAACAACCTGGGCCGATATCGATAACTGATATTAATATCGGAACTAGGACATAAATTCCCCAAACAAAAATTTCCATGGACATAATCTCCCAATTTATTTCATTGTTGTAATTTTTATGACTTTAATAAATTATAGATAAAGTATGCACATTAGGTAGGTACACATACAATGGTAAAAATACAATTTTAATTTTATTAAAATGTAATATAAATATATTAAAAACACATTTTTTTAGAACAATATTGTTATTTCATGACTTAAAATGTTGTAAAAAAATACATTACAAAACGTTAATAGTTTTTTAAACGATGAATGGTTGATGAAAAAACTATCACAAGTTACCTTTATTATATATATATAACTTATTTACAAACGATAATTAATAATATTATATTATAATAAATTGTGTTTGAACTTCTAAACAAATTTGAATTTGCGTTTCCAAATGTCCTGTTCAAAGATGAGATTCAAATAAAGGATAAAAATAGTAGACCAAAGTTTTCACAATAAAATGTATTCACGAATGAATATTTATGTTTAGTGTGATGTGTTTATTTATTGAGTGTGAATGAATCGGAATATTTCGTCCTTTACCCCGTACAAATAAAGGGAGATTTTGTGCACCCACTGAAAATTAATGTTAAGACTTTGTTCGGGGAGATCATCGTCTGGGAAGATTTTGTCTGTTTCTCATTAGGATCGGCTGGTATAGATATTATCGACTATCGGTATAATAAGTAGGTACAGGTTTTTTTTCGAACAGATTAAAATATAAGACATAATATTCATTTCAAAAATGATTTGTCTATTAAAAGACGAAATTAAAATAAAAGATAAAATAGTAGACCAAAGTTTTCACCTATGAAAATGTACGTTTAGTGTGATGTGTTGAGTGTGAATGAATCGGGAGATTTAATCCTACTCCGTAAAAATACGCTAAGATTTTGTCCACCCCTTAAGAAAAAATGGGAAGAGTTTGTTCAGGGGGAATATTGTCTGAGGATATTCTGTCCGTTTCACATTCAAATCGGGTGGTATAGATACAATCAGTATAACAGGTAGGTATAGGTTTTTTTCGGACCGATATTAAGCCCTAAATAATTCTAAATAATATGAACGCGTGTCAGACGCAATTATAGGTACTATGATTTTTTTTTTTTTTTTAAATATTAACAAAAGATAATGTCACAATATTAATATTATCATCTCGATCAATGGTTATATAAATGTTTAAACGATAATAAATATTCATAATATTATAATATGAACTAATCAAATAAACTAAAAGCTAAAAAGAAATTTGTTATTTTATATCCAAGTCGTGTATTAATAATTATTATTAATTATTCGGTAGCTATTAAAATAATATTTGAATGTTGTACTAGGAAATTCAATGAATTTATCCAAAATGTCTTGCAGAAATGCAAGATTTTTAGATATTATGCCACGCTTAACTTATATAGGATTCGGGTTTTGAAACTGACACATCGGTGTTTTTGATATCGCTTCAGGTATCTGACGAAGTGAAATGTCGGATTGGTTATCGGTTACAAATCCATTGATACATGAAAAAAAAAATGGCAGTGCAAACTTTGCAGCTCATTTTAAAATATATCTACAGCCGAAAAAAATGTCCACCGATCTTTTAAAACTGTCAAACAATGCCCAACAAATCAATAAGAACATGACTTAGAAAAAGTGGGTAACCGCTGTGCTGCACAGTAGGTGTCGAGTGTACTTCGAGATTGAGTAAGTCACTGTAATACGTGTGTTAAATTTGAGTTTAATAATAAATAACTGCACACGAAAAACGATTTAAATAATATATTAATATAATATAATATAGTCTATACTAGTGTATGTATATATATAACTGTATTATTATAATGATATTATTGTCGATCAAAATGTATTTTACTATAAGTATCCAGGTACGTTGAATTAATTTTTCAGAATAGGTACATGAGAAAATTATTATTTATAATGATTATGCAATTAAATTGTAATTTGTAATTTACAAGATATAATATTATTGTTAGAAACTTTTGAGTCGATATTGACTTAAGGTAGAACGGTGTTAGAACGGTGTGTATCCAAGATTTATGGAATGAACATAAGCATAGAATGGGGGAGGTCTAAGGAGTTTTCAGCAGCCCATCCCGAAAATGTTTAGTTATATTCTTAGAATATATTATGTTGTGTACCAGAAACACATAGCTCCCTATATAAATTCATCACTATGGGAATAAATAGGGGATAGCTAAAAATTATTTAAAATATTTTGAAAATATCACTGTACCTACCTATTTATAATAAATAGTAAAAGCTTAAGTCCCCTCGAATAATATTTTTGAATTACAATAAAGTAATTAAAACCGTCCTTCTCCGTTTAAAAATTCAATTTTGTCAACATTTTATTTTCAAATGTGTATTGAAATAATTTATGATACTATATTATTATGTTTTATATTTTAGGGTTAGAACTTAAGAAGAACCTTGTACTCAAATTTCAAGCCTCAGCTATAATAATATGGAATGTTATATATTTTTCAATAGTACACAATAATTTACATCTGTTCAAGAATTTGACAAATGTTGTCAACATTTTAACTTCAAAAACATATAAAAATAACTCGACAGTGTATTTTGAATATGTTTTTAATTAAAATAAGAAAAATCTTATGATTATGGATCTTATATTAACTATTTGAGATTTTTGTCTTATCCTAAATATTTTTATTAACACATTCCAAAAAATATAAAAAAAAAATCGAAAATATCAAATTCCTTTAATAGGCTAAATGTATTCTAAATATTTTTAAACTTTAATTAAATATAAAAGAAAAGGATTATATAAGTACCTAGGTAACAATGGAATGTTTCAAGTTTCTAAGATTAATACTTTTTGAATTAGGTACAATAAATAAAACCGTTTGGTAAGGAATCGTTATTTTTACGCTTCAAATGTCCACTTTCGTCATCATTTAAACTTCAGACGCTCATAAGATTATATTATTATAAATAATACTCGCGGAATGGCACTCAATTTTTTTTTACAATTCTAGTAAAAAAACTTTTATGAAACCTTTAATTACATTTTCAAATACTTGGTATGAACATAAAGCCATTTATGCATTTTTAACAAGAAAATAATTTGTGATTTTGTTGAATTCCGTCAAAATTAAACTTAAAACATAAATAAAAAATTAGGTGGGTATTATTTGTTTTTGAATTACAATAAAATAACAAAATCGATTATGTCAAAAATTGGTTTTGCATAAAAATGTCTGTTTTTTCCAACTATTGAGATAAGTAGGTACCTACCTAGTACCTACTTGAAATAATTTACTTTCCACTTTTGAAAACCCTTGGTACCAATTACATCCACTTTCCTATACCGGGAAATATATTAAATTTTTTTTCTGCTCCAAAAGGCGATGACAGATAAAAAAAAATAACAAAGTAAACAATAGTAACAACACATCATTGTAGAATTAATATATTTATCGCTTCGCTTACGATTAAAAATATGCGTTTTTTTTTTTTAATTTAAAAACTATAATTTGTCAAATTTTTAAAAAATAAATCAAATTATCAGTGACAACGAGTATTTATATAGTAGGTACCTTCACAACGACGACAAGGAATTATTGTATGTAATGTAATGGAGGATTTATTATTATTTATGTCTCGTATTTAAAGTACTTGCTTTTACGTTTTAAATTCAATTCGATTTTTATTTTTTTTTAAATTACGGATTGCATAGTTACGTTGTCTGTGCCGGAACGATATTACACAGTTTGAGTATTTGGAAGTGCAGAAAAAAAAGCTATAACGTCAGAACCACGAGGTTATACTTTCAAAAAAAAAAATGATTGACATGTTAAACGAAATAAAAACGGAATATTTGGAATATTTATAAATAAAACCTAGTCGATAAATAATTATTAAGAAAAACGTTATACATAAGGTATTAGAAATATGATATACAATTGAACCCAAAACCAATGTGATGTTAAAAATGATTATAATGAATAATGATAAACACAAATTTTAAATTTTAAATTTATATTATTCCTTTATATACCTACCTATTCTAAATAGGTAACGTTAAATGTAAATGTATGATAACGTTTTAATATTTTTAATTCTGCATAATAGTGACAAATTTTTTACTTCTGACTTTTTAAAGTATACCAACTAGATCAACTTTCCCAACTGAAAGTACATCAGCGTTGAAGATTGAAGCTTTTTACTGAGAAAAAAAGATTTTATAAATCCGCTATCTGCCAAATGTTTAATTCAATACATTTTTATTTCATTCATTCTATGTTATATCTATATTATTTTATTGTTTTAAATTATTATTCTATATTATTATTATTATTTTTTATTTAATATTATCAGTGGTGAGGATACACTACAACCTTAATTGCATGTAACCACTTTGTTAACAAGTATGCTCTTTGATCATACTTGAATACAATGTATGTCCTATCCTTATATAGTACATCGTATATTCCATGGTAATATCAGATTGAGTTAATATTGATCAGATCAGATTCAGACTTGAGATTATTCTTGCTTGTATGAATTTTAGTTGAATTATTTCATTGAAAAAATATCGAATTTGAAACCATTAAAAATGATTGGATCTGTCTGAACGAAAAAACTAAAAATATACTTATGGATCTGTGAAGCCTGAAGGAGAGTTATTTTTAAAAATTAATAACAATTATTTAAAAAACATATATAAATGCACAATGTATAACTGTATATTATATTATAACACGTGGGTCAAGAATGAAAATGAGAATGAAAATTCTAAATTGTTGTTATGAAATTGTTCAGGAGAGTAATTTTAAGGTTTGAATTCCAAATATATTTTACTACTTGCACAATTTTTTTTTTATGCTTAGAGTTCTCAAGCATATAGCAACTTGTTTAATTCACAAAACTATAAAAATAATTTGCTGTATTAGTTAGTATAAAAATTGATAAGGTACAAATTATAAATTGTCAAGTGTGAAAAAGTTCTAGAACTAGAAGTAAAGTAACGAGTTTTCGATAAATAAAAAAAAAGAATTTAATTAGAACTTTTTCATTCTTATCTATTTTTTTTATCTTATTGTTAGCTGAATCTATTTCAGAATAAAGCTTTCTCATTGC
The DNA here is from genome assembly GCA_016617965.1 of Macrosiphum rosae. Classification (NCBI taxonomy): domain Eukaryota; kingdom Metazoa; phylum Arthropoda; class Insecta; order Hemiptera; family Aphididae; genus Macrosiphum; species Macrosiphum rosae. Next base: position 15,398 of record WHPZ01582435.1, on the reverse strand, counting down.
TGCAAACCTTCTAACACGAAACAATGTAATTATTATGAAACATTGAAATCTGTATCTCGATCGTAAAGTTCTGTTGTAATGTATTAATCTACAGAGTATAGATTGTATTACTTTGAACTATCATACTTAATTAAGTTGAGAGGAAAGTCGCTCCGTGCTGTATCCATGATACAAATAAAACTATCATTTTATCAATTACTGTGTACCATAATATTATAATACTATTGATAGTGATTAATTTAACTCGAACTTTTTCATACTAACGTATTGTTAATAATTTGGTTCATCAACCGAGCGTTTTAAATTTGATTAAATTGTGTTTATAATATTTTAATTTTTGGCAATTTAGAACCTTTTACTGTAAAAAAAAAAATCATCAATAATGATCGTGTAATCCTGAATGTTAGATTAAAAGATGCGCCTTTGCATACTAAAATCATTTCCGTTAAAAAGTGACTTTTGGAAAAAATTAACCTTTTTGTTCCACACCCACGATTACATTTTATTTATAAACATTTTATCATATCTTTGTATTATGTTTCATTGTTATTTTTTAATAACTAGGTTTACTATACAGTATACATATATTATGTATAAAACAACTAGATAGTCGACTCCATAGACTTATAATGTAAGTCTATATTATAAGCCTATGGCCGAATCTGTGTTAAAGTCTCATAATATAAGACGTATAAAGTCTGGCCATATGTCGAGAGGGCAAAACACAATTGATTAATCCGCGAAATATTTAATTACGACACGAATTATTTAATACACAATGAATTAATCTTAATTCGTCGATAAACAGGATGTTGTTACTTGTTGTCGTTAGTATTTTATTATATTATATTTGATGGCATAAATGTCACAAATGTCATGGATTAATCAATCGTATTTTGCCCTTAGTATATTATATTATTATAGTACTCGATGAGTATATTGAAGTCGACAGCGAGCTATATATAAATTCTACAGCTAAATACAGATTTATTAATTATTATATGCCAGTATGATAATATTTTATATTTATATATTACTAATATAGTATTATGGATTCTTCCATTTTATCACTATCCCGTATAATTATTTGTATACCTATTTATCTATATATGTTATAGTTTAACTCGTATAATAACAGCTTTTTGTATGGATAAGTACATACAGCATACTACCATATAGTCCATGCACTTAATACAAAGAGAAAAAATCAATATTAGATATCGATTAAATACAATTTAAAATAATTTAAGAGATTTATTTGCGGTACTACGACATTTTAGATTCACAGGCAAACTATATTAAGTAAAAAAAAAAAATGTAAATTATCAAGGGAGAAGTTATTAAAAAAAAAAATGTACCTATATATTACAATATTTCTTATTTCCTTAAGTTATATAGATCGTTAACAATCAAAAAAGTCGAAATATGTGTTATAAGAACATGAAATATTAGACAAAACATTTTTTATTTAACATTAATTTTTAAAATACTAATTATACATAAAAAAAAAAGTAAAGTACTGAATAGAATATCATGAATGAACGAACCAAAACCACTATAGTGACTATAGACTATAGAGTACCTACTAGACTGAATGTACTTAGGGCCTTGCTCTATTATGTAAAATATCTACATATGGATCAGTGAAGACTGACGGAGGGTTATTTTTAATAATTATAAACTATTTTCAATTAAAAAAAATATAAATGCACAATGTACCTATGTATAACTGTACATAATATATTTATATAATATTTAATCTATAACATCAATTGTACTACCTACGCATCTTTGAATTAATTTCATTATTATTATATCATAACTATTTATACAATATACCAGCTATTACTATGATAGATTATTTTATCACTATTCATTATTATTTTGTGTATACCTACTAAATTGTCTATATTTTATCAGTTCGAGTTGTAATATTCATTTTTTGTATACATATTATAATTGTCGAGCAATAATAGGCCATTGTCCATGTACTATATTTAGCAGCTTAATAAAAAAAAGAAAAAAATCAATACCATCGATTAAAAAGCTTTAAAAGTAATTGAATACATATTTATTTAGTGTCTTAAGACTTTTGATATGCGCACAGTCCATCTATAACAAAAAAATTGAACTTATCAAATGAGGAGTTGTAAAAAAAAAAAATACAATTATAATATTTCTTAAGGTTTTTAAATAGTTGATAATCACTGGGTTACGGGTCATTACGTAATAAAAAGTAAAAATAAATATTAAAAAACATGAAATATTTAACAAAAATGTTTGAATCTAATATTGAATTCTTAAAATAAAAAGAATATAAATAAAACTACAGAACAGAATCATCATATGATTGAACGAACGAAAACCACTTTATTCACTACCTATATAGAGTACCTTCTTACTCGACATGATTGGAATGTATACGCCTTTATATGTTAGGTTTTACGATAGACTGAACATATAATATGTATTTCCCACAGAATAAATTATGTTTGTAAAATAAGTAAATATGAAAATATGAAATATTGTGACGTACTTACATATTGGTCAAATATTTCAAAAATAAATATACTTTTACTACAAAGTAATAAGCGGGTAATGACTACATTATAATGAGTACGTTTTATTTTATTCGCGATGAGCTCAATTTCTAATCAGAATTGAGAAGAAAACCGTATGCGATAAAATGATATGTAGGTAAGTACCTATTTATATAGAAATCCGTGACCTAGGTATAAATTAATCACTTTTCCATTCTAGGTCCATTACATGACCAGCGTCCAGCAAACATCTCGAGTAATATTATTCGACAGCTTTAGACATTATAATTAACTATACTCTGCAATGTGTATAGAAACAGTCTCTCTGTGTCTTTCGTGCTGTTACTCTATCTCAACATTACATAAAATACCTAGGCACCTACGTCTGTACACCGTGGTATCGAGCTGTAACTATATATAGGTCTTAATATAGTCTAAACTGTTTTATAGAACAGCACCTACTAAGGTTCTCTACACCTACCTATATGTATAATATAATAATTAGGTTTACCGATTACATATTAGTAGCAGCAGTATATGTGTGTCCCACTCGCATACATTTTAAGTACAGGCGTGGTGTTTAGGGGGGGACACGGGGCCAAGCCCCCCCCCTATACATCATACCCTACCAATGAATAATAACCATTTTTGGTTGGTCTTGCAAGTTGTGCTATGGCATTAAACGGTCAGTGATCATACTGACTGAATGTGTCTGGCCATTGTGTGGATAATAACATTATTTGCTTAAGTGGGTAAATATTTGAGAATCGAATTTTTTTACCAAAAGGATATTGCCCTCACCCCCCTCTTCGCCCAGACGAATCAAATTAGGTATACCTAAATGGTAAATATACACATCACACACACACACACACACTACTGGTTAGGTATGTGTAGGTATATCAGATAGATTGGTATACAATGTCAGTAACTCAGTTATAAGTTGGCCGCGAGTCTGAACACTCAAAAATATAATGATAATTAAAAAAAAATCACACACTCATTCGTCGACGTGAAATCATCATCTTATTCCCGGTCCCTATTCCTAACCGTGGCACGATAAAGTTCAAAGTGTTTCGAATCCCCCCGAGAAAGCACACGCCGTGTATACGGCGCAGTAAAAATCGATATTTTTTAACCCAGTTTCACGCACACGAGGCGTATGCACCCCCGTGCGTGCAAACCCCTTGTAGGGTCGCTGCCTCTATATATAACAATAATATATATTATTATATTATAAGAACGATACGGTTTATTGTATTGTTGCGGAATAATGCACGCGTATTTATATTATTAATATAATATAATAATGCAATATATAGTATGTACTGTATATCGTCCGTATATTTGTATAGATATTAACAAAAGGATATGATGGTCTCTCTGGACATGTAGATTCTGCACAAAGCAAGCTGCAGCGGGGAGGCGCATTGACGCGTGAGTAATTTTTTTTCAAAAAAAACAAACAAACAAACAAACACTTTACGCACAACACTGCGAAAAGCCCTTCAAACGTTTTTATTTTCATTTTTTATTAAGTCGTAAATTGGTGGAAAGTGAGTGTACACATAGTATTTTAAAGGGATCGCACTTTAATGAGTACACAATAACTTCCAGATAATTAACCAAAAACTATATTATATTCAATATATACAATATACATAAACCGAGTGAAATGTATCATTATTGTGTGTAGGGAGTAAACGCGTGTTGACATTATATAGTAAATACCTATACGTCTTTTTACTGGAATTAACATTTTCGAAACGTTCACTTGACATATTTTAAATTGAAATGAAAATAATTTCTTATACCTACATGCGTAATATTATGTAATAATAACATTATTATTTTTTCGAAAAATTAATTTAAAATGTAAACTGTATTAAATCAATCACACATAATATGAAATATAGGTAAACGTCATAACTATTTTTTTTTTGTAGAGATAAAATTCAAGTTTATTGAATTAGAATTAAAAAGAATTTTGCATTACAATAATTTATTCTGTCCGATAAAAAAAAATATTTTAAAGTAATCCTAATGTCATCTGGTCGCATAAACAATCACTAATAATACATATTTTAACAACGTAGACAATGATGTGACTATGATTATTCATAGTAATTTCTTACACGTGTTCAACCGTTGTCGAACATAATATGATTATAATCTTTTTTTTATTATTCATAGTCCTTAAATCCGTTGCTAGACAATTTATTAAAAACATGTGTTAAACAAACCCATGCCTGTTGTTCAGCAGATGATTATTTTTGCTGACACGAGTAGTTTACACTCTACAGGGTGCTTAAAAATTCTTGACACAGTTTCAAAAATGTATATTTATTGCAAAAAAAGAAGTATGAAATATATTCTCAAAATAATCAAGTTTTAATTAATTTGCTCACAAAATATTTTTTTCATCCGATTTTATATAGCAGCTCAACAATCTGAATTTTAATAGAATTTGAATACCATAAACAAGTATGCCGGGCGGCCAGTGGGGGCCATAATATTTTAGCCAAACAGAACACAGTTTGTACCTACAAATTAAAACTTGATTATTTTAAAAATATATTTTGATTTAACCCACCCATGTATCTTCTTTTTTTTTTAACATTATGAAAATAGTAAAAACATTATCAATTTTTAAAATCGAATGAAGACTTTTGAAAAATAATAAACTATATCCACAACTCACAATATCGTATGATATCTATCTGTAGTACCTACCTATATAATATAGTGGCTACTTAGCTGTAATTGTTAGGTATTTAACAGTTTTGTGTTTATATTCTATTCTATTATGTATAAACTTAATTCAATTTTTATTACAAAAAAACTTTAATTGAACAATGGTTAGGTTAGATATTGCAATATTGTGGACACTGAATCAATATGGCTGATTAAATATTACTAAGTGCCCCTTGATAATTTATTATATCAATATTTTTTGTGCAAACATATTAATAAATTAAAGTTTTTGAACTCTTATACAAATATAAATAACTGAAAAATCCAAAGAAGTAAATTGTATTTATGAATGTTTACATAACTTGAATTCCGATTATTTAAGAGCAAAATGATTTAATATTATAATATAGAGTTATTATTTTCAAATTCATTTTGATGGAATTTTTAGTTCTTAGAATTCTTCATCCAACTTCTAAATATATGTAGGTCTGTCACTCGATGAAATTATATGGAGGTATTTAATATACTCAAAAAATGCATATTACAAATGTTTTTAAACACGTGTACTTTAAATTATATTACATAGAGACGAACAACATAACTGAAAACAATTCTTCAAATACCTTTAGGATTAAATTATTATTATTTATTTTTGCTCTCGACTTAAATACAATATTCTCAGTAAAATTGAAAGAGCAGCCTTTGTTAGTATTTTGTAAGTTTAATAATATTTTAAATGCCAAAATATTCAGTTTTTAGAAATTAGAATAAACAACATCAAGTTTTAAATAATTTACACCATGTAATCTTTGTGAAATTTTAATACAAATCTGAAATACATAATATTTCTGAATTAAATTGCTAAAAATAAAAATTATAAATTAAAATACGATCTGCCAGCTATTATTGTATTTATCTATTTCTGAAGACATTTTATAGTTGATTTATACTACTATATTTATTAGTAATTTATTTTATTATTATAACGGTATGTTGAACCTATTTTTTCCAAAAAAACCTGAAATTTTATTGTTATGTTCTAAATTATTATAATATTCTATCATAATATATGATATTTGTATTAATTAATAGCTAGTTTAAGTCAATATTTACGTACCATAGAATGGAGTAAAGTTGGTAAAAATTACTCTGAATATTTTTAAAATATTTTTGAGTGTATAAAAATATAATACTCCGTAAACGTATTGGTGAAAAGTTTAAAGTCCCTATAAGGATATTAATATACAACAAAATTTTGTCTAACAATAGTTATAGAAAAATATTAGAAAGTTGCAAATGCTAATTATAATAGCTTAAAATAAATGTTAATATTTTTAAAATGTTGTTTTGAATGTGAAATTATAATTTAGTTAGTGGAATACACCTTTCTACAGTAAATTTTTTTTTCAATTATAACAAAATTACAAAACTATGTTGAGTTGAAACTGTATATCTTTGAATATCCAAATGCCGTTAAAGTTAAAACGTTCATAGAAAAATGTTTGTGGCTTTTCAAGGAACAATTTTTTTTTAATTACATGAAGAAAAACTTACAAAGAATCTTGTATAAAATTGTCAAGCCTTGGGTTTGCTTTAGGTGGCAAGTTATACGGAAGTCGTGTGAACCTCTATGTGGTGATTACGCAAAAATAAAAAGAAAAAGAAAGAAAGGTATGAAAATTAAAAATTTAGAAATGTTAGTACATTTCACAAATGTCATCAAACTATAATCAATTAAAACTGATTTTTTACTTTTGTTAATTCCTGATATTTATTAATTTTAATGGAACCTTACATTAAATTTTCATCAAAAATGTTACGATACATAACGATACATAATATCTCCTAGCCACAAAAAACGTTAAAAAGTCAAAATTTCAAATCTCCATAAATAGGTCAAAAAGAGCCAAATTATTTTTGAAAATGTCTATATAATGTCAATATTAGTTGGAACTTTAAGCATCTAAGTTAATTTTTTTTTTAATTTTAACAAAACTGAATTCGTCGAAAACTGTTAGGTAATGTTGGGTATTAATATCTTTTCGTAATTTATTTTGCTATTAACAATCATTTTGAAGTGAACTTGACATTATTTCTCGTGGCTCCGCATTCCTCAAAGTACCGACTAGATCAAATAAATTGTAATACAGAAACCACCGTCAAAGTCTGAGATTAAATAATTTTTTTCCGATATAACTTACAGATGCATTGCGCGCTCATCGCTCCACTCAGAATCAATAAATATACATTCGAACACGAATTAATAGTTTACATCACTTTTAGTTATTAATTAAGCAAGAGATTTCGTATAGAATAACGTGCAATTTATCAAGGGTCAAGATTGTGAAAAACAATATCGGAATATGAGATACGACCACGTAATCTGAGCGCTTTCCGTTTTTCAATTTGTACCCTTATAATGGCCGGGTAAGTTTAAAGTTTAGCCGGGTATTTGCTGCAAAGCCGATATTAAACGCGAAATGTATTAATAATGATTTAATTGTTATTATTTATAATATTGTATAACTGTGCGTCGGTCGTTTGAGCAAATGTACCTTTTTTTATCCTGAAATTGGTATAGGTCATTTCAGCTCACTATTATAGCACATTTGAGCACGGGTGGTTACCCTTTTTACCTTAAAGTCACCGCGGGTCATTTGAGCTTGATTCGTATACATACCTAGGCAGTCCATTTGATTTTCATACTGATTCGTCAATTCGTGTAAGACAACCGTTTTGTAAAGGAAAAAATAACAAAGTAGTCATTTTTTCACCCTTTTCAACAACGATTTTAGGTGTCTATAGGTACTTTTATATAAGTAAATAATAAATGAAACATTTTTTTTTTTTTTGTAAGCTATTGTCATTAAATTTTCTTTTAAAGTGTTCTAATTAATCGATACTTTTAAGCGTCATCAACCAAACACTTTTCCCGTTGTTACTAAACTTTTTGCAGTTCCATTATGAACTTATAATAAATACTTACATAACTTGTGAACAAAAGAAGTTGTAAGTTTCAATGACAATTGAAATGTTTAAACTATACGAATTATACGCATTTGTATTTTGTACATTGTGCAACATAAATATGATAAACTATGAACTCGCTGCAAAATATCAAAAGCTATAGCTATAAACAATTATTCGAACATTGTTTATAATCCAGCTTATATTTGGCTTGTGGAATTTATCCACCTGAATAATACAACTACCCGACATAGACCACCCTAATTGATTATCGCACAGTCGCATAATCATGGCCCACGCGACTTAATCCAAACTCCCTCAATCCTCCTACTATCTGCATAGTTTGAATAATATTAAAATTTTAAAAATAATCTGCATATAATTATAAATGTACAAAATTAAATAGTTGTTAATAGTTTATTTACATATTTAAATTAATAAGATGGTCTTGATAGTGGTTATTTAAATAACTAGGTGCCTAGTGAAATGTATAAAAGGATTATTTGTTTATTCTACCAAACATAATAATAAACACCTTTAATGTTGAAAACATGCGTTTTAGTAGGTACTCTATCAATTACTGGGGCTGAAAATAAATTTCAAACATCGATAACAATTTTTTATGAAATCAAAAGTAATATCAAAATCAAAATTTTTGTGTAATGACATTCAAAGCTTATATTTAAATTAAAAATAATTAAAATCGATGGTTAAAATTTCAAAAAAAAAAAGTTCAAATTTAAAATTCAGCAATAGCCAATAGGTCAATTCATAATTATTGAACAACATTAGGTTAAGCTAACCTCACCTAACCGATTCACGGCCATTGAAATCGAAAAATGTCGATTCAATTTTAAGCCTTGTACACCACCTACTGAGTAATTCAACCAGAAGATTTGTAAATAGTTCAAAAAATAATACTTACCGTCTTAAAATCATTCCTATCAACTGACCATGTAAATAAAATGTAAAGAAAATATTAATAACACATGTTTTCAAACGGTCATCCAAGGGAGATGTTTTCTTTTTAATTCATTCAGGCAACAAGTAACTCACGTCATATAATATAATTTAAGTAATTGAGTAATGAGTATTCACATAAATTATAAGAAAAATTGTACTTTACAGTCTTACAAATTATAGGTATTAATAAACTATCAGGAGGTCAACACCCAGCACATGGAAAATATATATTTTCTAGAGGGTATTTTATTGAATTATAAATTTTAAATTGGTGTCAACAAGAATTTTAATGTATAATTTTAACTTTAATTGCACTGCATTTCCAAAATTAAAAAAAAAAATGTATAATCTTTAACTGTTAACTGTATAGTAAAAAAAGATAATCAAGTGGGTACTGGTCTAGTGAGTTATTACAATTGATGAGTTAAATTTAAATTCTATGATTTATCATTGTCCCTAAAACGGTTTTCAAAGAAGACGGTCGTCAGTCTATATTACTATATATATTGTATGATATATTTATTATTTTATTTATTATATTATTACAATTTAATTATCATAATAGGTACTACCTATATATTATTTATATCATACATATTATTAATATTATTAACTTTTAAGGTGTAAATAGGTTCGTGGTATAAATAGGCGCCTGCATAAAAATCTAAATGTTTTGAAAATACCATTGTGTAACTACCTATATAATATAATATGTATAATAATATTCGTAAAAAGTACACACGAATAATATGTTTAAATTTAAAACAAAAACAAATATCAATATTCTTGTATAATAATATCTATAAGTATTTTTAAGAACATTTACTGACAACTTATGAGGAAAATGTTATTCCAAAAGAGAGATGTATCTGCAATATTGGAATAAAACTTGCTAACTTCAGTGCGGATCCCAGCACTTTCAACACGCACAATAAATTAGTATAATTCATAAGTTCTGTTAAAAAAAAAAAAAAATGAAATCATACTGAAAAAAAAATATCAAAACACAATAGGTAATGCGGACACTTATAGAGAAAATAAATTTTGATTCCGATAAAGATTCAACATAATAATATCATATTTGAGCTTTGTATTGTTCGGTTCAGATGTGCTTATCCGTGAAAAGTACAATAAATATTGGAAACGAAAAATATAAAAGGTCAGTTGAAAACGTATATGCCCCACAGCGGCGTGTATATAAAGATTTTGACTGTGGCTTGGGATTTGTAAAAGGTTGTGCGGGCATGATATACTCGTATTATTATAAAGAAAAATATAAACTTTGTTGCCAGAAAACAATTACGTTACATTTTTTATTGCATATTGTGCCGTCGGCTAAGTACAATACAACGATAATAAATGTAGAAAAATGCATATATAGACATATTATATTCAATATAACAACAATAAAAATTGTTCAGCAAGGAAATTAAGAATTGAAACATTTATTTGTTTGTGGGTTGTATAACTACTGTCACTGGAAAAAAATGTCTATACATTATTTTAAATAACATTGAAATTCAATTATGTAAAAGCCTAACAACAATAGTGTAAAACGCGTAGTTACCTATAGATATAAGCTGTATATTAAAAAATAAGTAAAATTTACATTCGTATTAATGTTCCCAGCTCAGCGTAAGATTCAAAGAATACATTATAGTACCTATAGCATTTGCAGGAAAAATAAAACTGGTTAGGAAGCTAGAGTGCTCGATTCGGCATAATTAAAGTACTCACTACTTTATTTACTTTAAAAAAAAAAAAAGCGTCCCCATAACTTGTTAAACGTTATTAGCCCACTCCCCAGTCCCCACACCCCCTGATACCATTCTTTAAACAGTATAAAATTAATTTATAAATAATCAATTAAAAAAAAATACAAATACAAGTTAACATAATATGAACACTTGGGTTATTACTGTAGTAGGTGCCTACCTATTATATAATAATATATTATAGTTATAAATAACACCAAACTCAAAAAGATAATATAACTGAATATATTATGTGTTTAGTAATAATTAGTTGATATTAACTTATTTATAGATCCGTGGTTATGAAATAATCCATAAGACAAATTATGATTATATCTCATGCATTTCGATAAAAATGCATAATTATGAAGCGTCCTCGTAACTTAAAATCTGAATCATCGTATAAACGAACCACATGCAAACACAGATAAATAATCAACCATTATATCTAAAAAAAATTGATATTGGTGTACCTAAATTACACTTTTTTTTATATATAATATCTTTGGCTCATTTGTCGTACAACATTGAGCATAATTTTATATTGGCGCTTATGTCCTATTAAGTGTATCTCTAAAGCGTAACCATGCTGCCCATTACTCTGAAATATCTCTATTTTTGTCCATTAAACAAAATTATTCCTAAGCAATGGTTTTTTGTACAATTTGTTTTCAGTATAGCTTATGCGAATGCTTACTATATAAGTGCTAACAATAAAATGTATAATATATAACAAAACAACTCTGATGCTCTGTCGTAATCAGATAATACATTTGTCACACAGGTACAACTGGGATTTCGGCGCTTTTGTACAATACGATTTATCGTTTTGGCTTCTATGTTTTCCACCGAACGATAGCTGGCCTTGAAGGCTAAAAGTCAACTAGGATAATAGTATAATACCACCATACACACCAATATACACTGCAGTAATGTTTACTGAAAGTTTATAAGTAACCGACACAAATTATGTATGTCTATAAAATGGTTCTACCGAAAGTATTTTAACAATAGTAATAATAATAATAATAATAATAGACAATCGAACTTCATGTTTTTCATGTATGTAGGTATTCGTTAACAAAATTGTTCAAAAACATTTCGTTTATTTATTTAGAAACAATTGTACCGGCTAACAGCAGATAAATAAATAAATTCATTTAAAAGTCACCCAAATTATTAAACAGTTTCGACGAAATCATAAAGGTACTGCCGTGTAAAATAGTTTTCAGACCAATCGTCGATATTTGAAATTAGAAATGCGGTTATTCTAGCTTTTGACTACGTGGTTCATATTATACTGTATTATGAGTTTGTTTCAGAAAAGTATTCGATTAACAATGCCAATAGTAGTAATTCCTCATTAGTTATTACTAATAGTATTTTGGAAGACTTCTAACGACCACACATTTGTAAAATCGGTGTTTGATACTATACAATTTCAAACGTTTCAACAATTATTGGCGAATGGTCAATATTATAAATTATAATATTATACTAACTAAACCTGCATTAATCTGACAAATTATAAATGCCAATGAATTACCCTATTCATAAACTCCGTTAATCGTATACCACACACATTTTTAACACAGTTCGATCAAATATATAAAATTATATCCAATTTTATTTTTTGGAACCAATTTCAACAAAAACAAAAAAAAAAGATTTTTTGTGAGTCAGATAACCTATGTTTAACATTTATGTAAAATAATGGTGGACAAGTGGATACCACTCAGCTGTACAGTAGGTATCGAGTGGGTTACTGTAATGTAAGTGTTCGATTTGTCAACAAAAAACGATTCTGAGTGGAAAAAGTGGTCAGCCTAGGATGTTTTATATTACCTATATTAAAATAATTTTAACTAGTAATTATTACTATACGTACCTAGTAATAGGTTGATTGAAATGATTATGCAAAAAAAAAAACATTACATTTACATAGATACCTATAATTATTATTCTAAAATTATCAATGATTTTTTGGGGTACCTACAGTATTAACTACTTTTGAGAAACATTGTATTATAAAAATTTAACTTTTTGCACGTTTTTTAACTAGGTACCTAAAAAAAAATTTGCATATTTTTGTGATTTTCATTAATTTTATCAACATTTTAACTTCGAATGTTTATAAAAAAAAATCATTTAATACTTTTAAATACCTAGCTATAATAAAAGCTTTTGAATAACTTTAAATTTTTAAGCATTTTGATCAAACGAATAATTTTTTACCGACAAAACCTTTGATTTTAAGGTTACGAAACAGTTATATTATTAATAATATTAAAATGTTACCAAATTTTCGCCCCCCTCCCCCAAAAAAAAAAAAAAAAAATTAATTAATTAAAAAAGCTCTAAGAATTTTCATTTTTGACTTCTCAAAAGTACCAACTAGATCCAATTTTCTACCAGGAACCTCCATCAAATTTGATGATCGGAGCTTTTTTGTACTAGAAAAATTATCCCCAGACGATAAAAAATAAAAAAATAAATAAATTGATAAATTTACGTTTAAAATCTAAAGGTAAGTAATGAAATGTAGCCCAAGGATTTCTCGCTGAATCTATTGACGAAAATCGTATGAAATTGGTCTAAAACTGTGGATTTGCAAAAGGGTCACCCGTTTTAAGCCTTTGATTTTATATGCAGTAATTATAGCTGATCCTGCTTTACGGCGTTGCTATAGTGACAAATTAAAATATAATGTCAGTGGATTATTTACCCTGTCTTTAACTATACGTCGTTAAAATATGTAAACTACGCATATTTGTACACATTCATTTGGGTGGTTTTTTCACCTCTAAATATTTTGGTCTAAAATTATAGTATCTAATTATACCTGACAACTATTTTCTGTAGTAACCCATGGCAACCTAAATACAAACAAAAAATTATTCGTTTTTCGTTAGTGTGTCCCCCCGGGTGCGATTGTCTTTGAAATGCAAAATTAATAAATTTAGGCTCGAGATGTACGTCCTCGGTAATGGGATTACTTATTTACCGAATTGTAGAACCGCGAGTAACGGACTTGGTTGTGGATCGCACACACAGACACACACCAACATTCCCTTTTATTAAACCAAATACCATGTAAATGTATGGAATTTAATACCGTACTTCAATGTTTTAGGATATAATATAATATTTATTAATTTTTTTTTTCATTTTCGCTCTATCTCGCATAGTTTCCCGCAGCAGCAGGAGAGTAATAAACCGCCGGCAGAAAAATACTTTCAACTGTTCAAGTGGGTTATTATTTTGACGGATGACATCGTCGTCACACAAACAATAATGCTCGCACCGTATAATATTATTCCATATTCAACGGACTGAATACGCGTATATTATAAAGCGTGTAAAACGAAAAGTGCAAACATGTCGCTATCGTCTCTGCTGGCTCGAGAACACTGAGCGCATACGATATTACATTTTCAAAAAGTATAACAATGGTCTCGCCTGTAGTCGTCGCTTTGTATCATAATTCATATTATTATATGTAATATTATATTATAACATATTTTCACTCATAACAATATTAAATAAAGTTAAATGAAATAAAGCTTAAACGCATACCTATGTAATATATAGTATACTATAGTATATACACAACGACTGAACGACAATGTAGGTACATTACATTATTATTGCTATTATTATTATTATTAATATTATTTCTTCACAATACAAGATAAAACGGATATTACGTTTCTTGAAGTATTGTTCTGTTGTCACAATAATGCTATTATAATTTATAATATTGGAAATCGATTTAAGAGGACGCTACACCCACATGTGTTGTCTCCGTACAACATACCAAAAACTGTTTTGCTCGGGAAAGAACCGAAAAGGCTACAATCATAACTAAGAAACGAGATTTCTACCAGATAAAAAGGAGAGTTTTGGCTGTGCAACGTTGTTTTTATTGTTTTTTGATATCATAAATATGAAAAAAGTTTTTCAAGTTTGAAAAACACAAACAATAATGGTTTTTGAAACAGTAAGAACTTTTTTCCTAAAATTGTTATCGAGTTTCTAACGTGTTTAGGTATATTGCCCTTCGGTACCTTTCGATAATATAATACAGCTGACCATAAAATGTATTAAATACATCATACAATTTGAGCTGGTTTATTATGCTGGGATGAGTTTTTACCTCTGT
Source organism: Macrosiphum rosae (assembly GCA_016617965.1). Lineage (NCBI taxonomy): Eukaryota > Metazoa > Arthropoda > Insecta > Hemiptera > Aphididae > Macrosiphum > Macrosiphum rosae. Next base: position 318 of record WHPZ01582435.1, on the reverse strand, counting down.
GTGAGTATATCGGACACCAAGAACGAGGTTAAGAAAATCAAACAATTACCCAAAAATTTACTTTCACGATAACATTTAGAAAAAATACCGTTGATGAACACAAATATTACAAAATTAAAAACCGATCATTTTAAGTACCTAGGCATAGGTTCAAATAGCGTTTGGGTTTTTTTTTGGGGGGGAGCCTAAAACCATACTTTGATAATATGAAATAAGCTTAAAACAAAATTTTGGAATTATTTGGGGGGCTATATACATTTTGGTGGTGGGGGGGGCTTATTCCTATTTGCACCTATGAACCTAGGCGTAATTTTTTGA